>JAWRVF010001519.1:0-62518 GCA_036785485.1 Physcomitrellopsis africana | reverse complement strand
GACACATCTTTAAATCTAGCAAAGAAAGAAGAAGAAGATAAAGACAATGAAGATACTGGAGACATGAATGAAGGTGAAGAGCTAAAGAAGATGGAGAAGAAAGTCTCTTTGATTCCTAAGACCAACAGTGAAGGAAATGAAGATGTTGAAGATGATGATGATGAGGAGTATCAACCTTTGAGTGAGAAAAGACAAAGTTTAAGAAAGAAGAAGCTTCGAAGAGTGGTTGGAGTACATGAAGGTGAATCTTCTTCAAATGAAAGGAGATATCCTATGAGGGAAAGAAGACCACTTGGTGAATGGTGGAAGAACCACATTTTTCCTCAAGTAAGTGAAGAACATGCCAATGTTGCACTCTTTGGTGATCCATTGTCTTTATGTGATGCAATGAAGTCCACTGATGCTATGAAGTAGGAGAAGGCTATGGAAGAAGAATACAAATCTCTCATGGACAATAGAACATGGGAATTGACTCAACTTCCACCAAATCGATCTTCTTTTGGTTGTAAGTGGGTATTTAGAACCAAAAGGGATGCAATGGGCAATGTTGTGAGATATAAGGCAAGATTAGTTGCCAAAGGATATTCACAAGTTGCTGGTGTTGATTTCAATGAGACATATGCTCCCGTGGCTAAATTCACCACTATCAGAACCATTGTGGCAATTGGGGCAGCAATGGACTTGGAGATGCATCAAATGGATGTGAAGACGGCTTTCTTGAATGGAGAGTTGGAAGAAGACATCTATATGGATCAACCTCAAGGATATGTTGAAGAAGGCAAACAACATCTTGTTTGTAAGTTGAAGAAATCATTGTATGGACTCAAGCAATCACCAAGGGCATGGTACCAACGGATTGATACATTCTTTGTGAATGAAGGATTTGTAAGGAGTGAGGCAGATCATTCCATGTATGTGATGCAATCTCAAGAGTTCCTATTGATTGTAATCCTTTACGTTGATGATTTAATTGTTAAAGAACTAGAAGTTAGAAGCCACAGCACTTAGCATCAGCAAGGTTGCACAGAAAGAGAAGTGCGGAATGAGATGGCTCTCACTTCCAACACCCTTTACTTATAAGTGGAGTTCACATCCAAAGTACATAGGCTTCATTTACATTCATCTAAAAGCTAGCCGCCTAACGAGACCCTAAATCCAGCCGCCTGTCAAGACCTTAAACCTAACCGCCTGTCGAGACCCTAGCCGCCACTTAATCCCTAGTTGACTTTTGACTATTAGAAACTTACTATGGTTAAAATCTAAGTAACTCTTTCTTAAACTTTAACACTCCCACTTTTCTAATTGTCAAAAGGCTTTTAAGCCTAATGCCTTTATCAACTCGTGGTGTCTATCCTTCACTAATACCTTTGTAAGCACATCAGCAAGCAACTCTTTTGTAGCACAATACTTTATACCTATTATACCATCTTCAATCTTCTCTCGTATGAAATGATGTTCTATATCAATATGCTTCGTTCTTGAATGGTGCTTTGGATTCTTCGCAAATACAAGACATCCTTGATTGTCACACATTATTGGAGTTGCTTCTGTTTGCACTAATTCAATGTCTTCTAAAAGTTACCTTATCCAACAAGCCTCCATTGCACAATGACTTGCTGCCATGTACTCAGCCTCCATGGTTGATCTTGCAATAATAGGTTGTCTCTTGCAATTCCATGAAATGACTCCCACTCCAATAAAGAACACATATCCCGTTGTGGATCTTCTATCATTTACATCTCCAGCCCAATCCGCATCGCAATAACCTTGCAAATCAATGTTCTTACCACCAAGGCATAATTTGAAGTCTTTAGTACCTTTTAAGTACCTCAATATCCTCTTTACCGTTGCCCAATGCAAAGGTCCAGCCTTAGACATGTGTTGGCTCACAACACTCACCGCATATGCAAGATCCACTCTTGTGGCTACCATTGCATACATAAGTGAGCCAATTGCTGCCTTGTATGGAATACTTTGCATCTCACCTTCAACTTGAGCAAACTCCTCATCCGTAAGCTTCATCAACTTCAAATTTGCCTCCAAAGGTGTTCCAATGGGCTTACACTCCTCCATGTTGAATCGTTTCAACACTTCTTCAATGTACTTGCTTTGACTCATTGTAATGGTCTTGTTTTCACGATCTCTTATGAACTCCACTCCCAAGCAATAGTGGAGTTCTCCCAAATCACTCATTTCAAATTCTTTTTCTAATATGGCCTTCATCCAATTCAACTTTTTCACATTGTTAGCCAAGATGATTAAATCATCAACGTAAAGGATTACAATCAATAGGAACTCTTGAGATTGCATCACATACACGGAATGATCTGCCTCACTCCTTACAAACCCTTCATTCACAAAGAATGTATCAATCCGTTGGTACCATGCCCTTGGTGATTGCTTGAGTCCATACAATGATTTCTTCAATTTACAAACAAGATGTTGTTTGCCTTCTTCAACATATCCTTGAGGTTGATCCATATAGATGTCTTCTTCCAACTCTCCATTCAAGAAAGCCGTTTTCACATCCATTTGATGCATCTCCAAGTCCATTGCTGCCCCAATTGCCACAATGGTTCTGATAGTGGTGAATTTAGCCACGGGAGCATATGTCTCATTGAAATCAACACCAGCAACTTGTGAATATCCTTTGGCAACTAATCTTTCCTTATATCTCACAACATTGCCCATTGCATCCCTTTTGGTTCTAAATACCCACTTACAACCAATAGAAGATCGATTTGGTGGAAGTTGACTCAATTCCCATGTTCTATTGTCCATGAGAGATTTGTATTCTTCTTCCATAGCCTTCTCCCACTTCATAGCATCTGTGGACTTCATTGCATCACATAAAGACAATGGATCAGCAAAGAGTGCAACATTGGCATGTTCTTCACTTACTTGAGGAAAAATATGGTTCTTCCACCATTCACCAAGTGGTCTTCTTTCCCTCATAGGATATCTCCTTTCATTTGAAGAAGATTCACCTTCATGTATTCCAACCACTCTTCCAAGCTTCTTCTTTCTTGAACTTTGTCTTTTCTCACTCAAAGGTTGATACTCCTCATCATCATCATCTTCAACATCTTCATTTCCTTCATTGTTGGTCTTAGGAATCAAAGAGACTTTCTTCTCCATCTTCTTTAGCTCTTCACCTTCATTCATGTCTCCACTATCTTCATTATCTTCATCTTCTTCTTCTTTCTTTGCTAGATTTAAAGATGTGTCCACAAACACACCATTACTCCCACTTGGATACATCTCCAAGTGCTCATAAGCACTCTTATGCTCAATAAACTCAACATCACGACTTTTGATGATCTTCTTGGTATCTAAACACATTAGCCTATATGCCTTCGTACCTTCATAATATCCAACAAATACACATTTTGTACCTTTTGCTTCAAGCTTGGACCTCATACAATCTGGTATCTTTGCATAAGCAATGCATCCAAATGTCCTCATATGTGAAACACAAGGTTTCTTCCCACTCCAAGCTTCTTGTGGAGTCATTGATGTGAATGCACTTGTAGGGCACCTATTTCTTGTGTATACTGCATTCACCACAGCTTCCGCCCAAAATTCATATCCAAGATTTTGAGCATGAAGCATACTCCTTGCCATCTCCACAATGGTGCGATTTGCTCTTTCAGCAACTCCATTTTGTTGTGGAGTGTAAGGAGTAGACGTTTGTCTTGCCATATCTTGAATCTTTAAATATTCATCAAAGTGTTTTGACAAATACTCACCACCATTGTCCGTGCGTAATACCTTGATTTTGTATTCACATTGTTTTTCTACATGTGCCTTAAACTTCTTAAACCTTGAAAAATACTCACTCTTGGCTTTAAGGATAAAAATCCACACCTTTCTTGAAAAATCATTAATAAATGTGACAAAGTACCTTACTCCTCCAATTGATGGTGTCTTCATAGGTCCACAAACATCTGAATGCACAATCTCCAACAACTTACTTCCTCGTGTTGCTACTCCAGTTGGAAATGAGGCCCTTTGTTGCTTGCCTTGAATACAACCTTCACAAGCTAGAGTCGTGGCATTGTTGTATGATTGACCAAGATCTAAGCCAACTACCATAGATTTGAGCTCCTTCATGCTTTTGGCATTCAAATGACCAAGGCGTCGATGCCAAATTCCAAACTTGTCTTCATCTTTTGGAAATTCAGCAAATGCTGCTACTTCAACTCCATTCACCTTCTTACAATTGAGAATGTAAAGGTTGCCATCTCTAAAGCCCTTTAAAACATTATCTCCATCCAATGTCTTCACAAAACATCCATTCATATCAAATTGAACCTTACAACCACTTGACACAAGTTTGCTCACCGAAAGAAGATTCTTCTTCATCTTTGGCACATGTAGGACTTCTTTCAATCTGATCCTCTTGGTTTCATTCTTCACAACAATCTCCACCACAATGGAGCCAATTCCAACAGCTTGTACCATGCCATTGTCTCCTAACCAAACATTTGTTACTGGAATTTCTTCATAAGTGTTAAAAGAACACTTGTATGGAGTCATGTGCTTGGTAGCACCTGAATCAATAATCCACTTAGACATGGCAGCCATAGAAGTGCCTTCACTTGCCATGAATGCAAAGTCATCTCCTCCAAATTCATCATGTGCATTGTTAGCATTCTCTCTGTCTCCTTTCTTGGCCTTGTAGCAATTTCTTGCAAAATGACCTGATTTTCCGCAAATGAAGCAAGTTTTCACGTTACTCCTTCTATTGTCACGTTGGTTTGAATAGGTACCTTTACCTTGTCTTGAGAAGAGAGCCGAGTCTTCACTTTGATGCTCCTTTTCTTTTCTTTTGGTCACTTCATGTGCAAGTCTTGCCGTCGCATAGTCCATTGTAAGCTCCTTCAACTTGATGGACTCCAATGCTACTATAAGATAGTTATAAGACTCCGGAAGGCTCATGAGCAAAGTCATGACAATATCACCATCTTCTAAAGGTTTGTCAACAATGGCTAGTTGATTTGCAAGAGCCTTTACCTTGTTGACGTGAGCCATAAGGTCTTCACCTTCTTCCATCTTGCAAGTGAAGAATTTCCTCCTTGTAAAAAGGATGTTGGACAAGTTCTTGCTCTCATAAATGTTGCAAAGAGTCATCCATGCTTTCGCTGGTCTTTTGCAATGGATAATGTGTGAAAAGTTGGCTTCATCCACATTTGTGGCAATCATGCCAAAAGCCTTCTTTTCACGTCTTTTAAAGTCCTTCTTCTCCTTAATACTTGCATCTATGCATGGAGGGTCTTCACTTTCATCTACAATGTCCCAAAGGTCCAAAGATGCCAACGAAAGCTCCATTTTCACCTTCCAGTGATAGAAATTGTCACCTCTAAATTTCTCAATCACTCTCAAACCTTCACCCTCACTAGAAGCCACCTCTAAGAAGTAGTATATCAAAGAATATTGAGAAAAGAAGTTCCTATGTGATCAAAAATCACCAAAAATAAATTTGCACTAGCATAAATTTAGAATATCCTCTTATGAATAAAAGAATGATTTCTCATTCAAAGCACTCTTAAGTGATCTTCTAAAATTTCTAATTAATATATGCACTCTTATGAACCTCTCAATCAAATTCTTCCACCCTTTCAACTCACTATTTAATGAAATGCATAAGGCTGATGAAACAGCTTAATAACACATAAAGAAACTATCAAGGTCTTTCACAATGGTCTTAAATTTACTATCCAAGGAGATAAGAATCCACAAAGCGATGTTAGAGATCTCTAAATTATAAATTAGAACCTCTTCTTGCCATAACATAAGCTAAGATCATACAAACTCTAACATTAGCAAACACCATAAGACCTATTCGACACAACAACAAAGACTTCATAAAACTTCTAAAACTCACAAGCAAATGTGAGTGGGCCCATAACCTGTTAAAGAATTAGAAGTTAGAAGCCACAACACTTAGCATCAGCAAGGTTGCACACTAAGAGAAGTGTGAAATGAGATAACTCTCACTTCCAACGCCCTTTATTTATAAGTGGAATTAAAATCCAATATGCATAGACTTCATCTACATTCATCTCAAACTAGCCGCCTCTCGAGACTCTAAACCTAGCCGCCTGTCAAGACCCTAAATCCAGCTGCCTGTCGAGACTCTAACCGCCAATTAATCCCTAGTTGCCTTTTGACTATTAGAAACTTACTATGGTTTAAACACTATATTGTAATATTCCAACGAACTCTTTGTTGAACTTTAACAAATTTCACTCCTAAATAATAGTGAAGCTCTCTCAAATCACTCATCTCATACTCTTTTTTTAACTTTGCCTTTAATCATTCCATCATCTTCAAAGTATTGGTTAAGATGATTAAATCGTCTACATAAAGGATAATAATCAACAAGATTTCTTTTGATTGTATCACATACATAGAATGGTCAGCCTCACTCTTTACAAATCCCTCATTAACAAAGAATGTGTCAATCCTTTGATACCATGCCCTTGGTGATTGCTTGAATCCATATAAGGATTTTTTCAACTTACAAACAAGATGTTACTTGCCTTCTTCAACAAATCTTTGAGGTTGATCCATATAGATGTCTTCTTCCAACTCTCCATTCAAAAAAGCTATCTTCACTTCTATTTGATGCATTTCCAAATCCATTGCTGCCCTAATTGCCACAATGGTTCTAATGGTGGTGAATTTGGCCACGGGAGCATATGTCTCATTAAAATCAACACCAACAGCTTGTGAATATCCTTTGGCAACTAATCTTGCCTTATATCTCACAACATTGCCAATTGTATCCCTCTTGGTTCTAAACACCTACTTACAACCAATTGAAGATCGATTTGGTGGAAGTTGAGTTAATTCCCATGTTCTATTGTCCATAAGGGATTTGTATTCTTCTTCCATAGCCTTCTCCTACTTCATTGCATCTGTGGACTTCATTGCATCACATAAAGACAATGGATCAGCAAGGTGTGCAACATTGGCATGTTCTTCTCTTACTTGAGAAAAGATATGATTCTTCCACCATTCACCAAGTGGTTTTCTTTCTCTTGTAGGATATCTCCTTTCATTTGAAGAAGATTCACCTTGATGTACTCCATGGCCTCTTCCAACCTTCTTTTCTTTTGAAGTTTGTCTTTTCTCATTCAAAGGTTGGTATTCCTCATCGTCATCATCATCATCATCATCTTCAACTTTTTCATTGCTAGTCTTACCAATTGCATACACTTTCTTCTTTATCTTCTTTGGCTCTTCATGTTGATTCAAATCTCCACTATCTTCATTGTCTTCATCTTCTTCTTCTTTCTTTGCTGAAATTGAAGATGTGTCCACAAATACACCATTACTCCCACTTCAACTCATCTCCAAGTGCTCACAAGCACTCTTATGCTCTAAAAATTCAACATCACGACTTTTGATGATCTTCTTGGTATTTAAACACATAAGCCTATATGCTTTGGTACCTTCACATTATTCAACAAAGACACATTTTGCAATACATCCAAAAGTCCTCATGTGTGAAACACAAGGTTTTCTCCCACTCTAAGCTTCTTGTGGAGTCATTGATGTGAGTGCACTTGTAGGACATCTATTCCTTGTATACATTGCATTTACCACAGCTTCCGCCCAATATTCATGCCCAAGGTTTTGAGCATGAAGCATACTCCTTGCCATTACTTCAATGGTTTGATTTGCTCTTTCAGCAACTGCATTTTATTGTGGAGTATAAGGAGTGGAGGTATGTCTTGCAATACCTTGAATCTTCTAGTACTCATCAAAATGCTTTGACAAATACTCACCTCCATTGTCCGTGCGCAATACCTTGATCTTGCACTCACATTGCTTCTCGACAAGTGCTTTAAACCCCTTAAACCTTGAAAAACATTCACTCTTGGCTTTGAGAATGAAAATCCACACCTTCCTTGAAAAGTCATCAATAAAGGTGACAAAGTACCTTGCTCCTCCTATTCATGGCGTAGTCATAGGTCTACAAACATCTGAATGCACAATCTCCAATAACTTGCTTGCACGTGTTGCAACTCCACTTGGAAATGAAGCTCTTTGTAGTTTGCTTTGAATACAAGCTTCACAAGTAAGATTTGTATATGATTGACCAAGATCTAAGCCACTTACAATGGATTGGAGCTCCTTCAGACTTTTGGCATTCAAATGACCAAGGCGTCGATGCCAAATGCCAAACTTGTCTTGATCTTGTGGAAATTCAGTAAATGCTGCCACTTCAACTCCATTCACCTTCTTACAATTGATGAAGTAGAAATTGCCATCTCTAAAGCCTTTCAAAATATCATCTTGATGCAATGTCTTTATAAAGCATCCATTCATATCAAATTGTACCTTACAACCATGTGAAACAAGTTTGCTCACCGAAAGAAGGTTCTTCTTCATCTTTGGCACATGAAGGACCTCTTTCAATTTGATCCTCTTGGTTTGATTCTTCACAACAATTTCCACCAATATGGAGCCAATACCAGCAGCTTGTACCTTGCCATTGTCTCTTAACCAAACCTTTGTTATTGGAATTGCCTCATAAGTGTCAAATGAACACTTGTATGGAGTCATGTGTTTAGTAGTACCCGAATCAATGATCCATTTGGACATGGCAGCCATAGAGGTGTCTTCACTTGCCATGAATGCATAATCATCTCTTCCAACTTCATCACGTGCATTATTAGCATTCTCTCTTTCTCCTTTTTTAGCCTTGTAGCAATTTTGTGCAAAATGACTCGGTTTTCCACAAATGAAGCAACTTCTTACATTACTTCTCACATTGTCATGTTGGTAGGAATAGCTACCTTTGCCTTGTCTTGAGAAGAGAGCCGAATCTTCACTTTGATGCTACTTCTCTTTTCTTTTGGTTACTTCATGCACAAGTCTTGATGTCACATAGTCCACTGTAAGTTCCTTCAACTTGATGGACTCCAATGCCACAATGAGGTAGTTGTAGGACTTGGGAAGGCTCATGAGTAAGGTCATGACAATATCACCATCTTCTAAAGGCTTGTCAACAATTGCTAGTTGATTTGCAAGGGCCTTTACCTTATTAGCATGAGCCATAAGGTCTTCACCTTCTTCCATCTTATAAGTGAAGAATTTTTTCCTTGTGAAGAGGATGTTGCACAAGTTCTTGCTCTCATATATGTTGCAAAGAGTCTTCCATGCTTACGCTGGTCCTTTGCAATAGATAATGTGAGAAAAGTGTCACGGATATATACATAGTTACTTATATGATCAGATAGAACTAGATAAAAGAAGGTAAAAGCAGGTTAATTCCATAATATCTTTAGAGAAACTTCCTAGAAACTTCATAGACATTGCTTTGACTTTATAAGTGTTCATAGTAGACTTTTGGATTAGAAACTTGGTCAATAAGTTAGCCACATGTCGCACATGTTGGTAGCTTGAAGACCAAGCTAAATACGTGGCGAACATATAGGAAACTTGCCCTGCAAGTTCGACACGTGTCTTGCAACTTGGACACATGTCTTGTAAATTGGACACGTGTTGGAGGTCCTATATAACGTCGCCACTTAGCCCTTAGGTAGATAGTATAAATAGGGACAAGAGTGAAGTCTTCTTCACTCTTGTCAATTCCTTTCTTGTTTCCAGTCTAGTTCAAGGGTCTCTAGTTTTCTTGTCTTTTGGCATTAGCCATTCCAATTTTTTTTTAATATATATACTTCTTTATATTTATTTCTTTGAGAGAGGTCTCACTTCTTTATTTGATTTCATCCAGTTATTGTCCTTGACAGATTGACAAGAGTATACATACAGTATCAAAGCTTTGTCTTTTCTTGATTAAGAGTGGATTACCCCTTTCTCTTGATAAGACATAAGCATATTAGAAGTTGTGGAGTACCCACTTCTAAACTGATATTGTTTCTAGAATTTTTTTTCTTTTGAGTGTGTGTTCCGTATTTCTTGAAGTAAGAGTAGACATCTTCCTTTTCTATTATATTATCATGGCAGAGCTTGCGGAAATGAAGAGTGCAATGGCACAAATGCAAGAGCAAATGAGAGAACTAATGCTTGCAATGCATCAACTCAGTTTACCACCACAAGGAGCATCAAGATTAGCAGGAAGTGAAGATGTAGAGATGGTTGGAGCTACGTCAATATCTACACCAAACCATGCTACCTCACCGATGATGGAGCACCGTTCAAACGTTAGAGAACCAAAAATCAGTTTGCCTGAGAAGTTTGATGGCACAAGATCTAAGTTTCGAGGATTCATCAATCAGGTACAACTGGTGATCGAACTTCAACCTCAGAGTTATCCTACGCAAGGATCTCAAGTTAGGTTTATTGGAACGTTACTTTCGGGTCGTGCCTTATCGTAGTTTTCATCTTTTCTTGAACGACGTGATTCAATATTGGATAATTTGGAGGCATTCTTTGCGGAATTTTGATCGATGTATGGAGAACATGATGCAATTCATGTTGCAACCAACAAGATTCGCATCCTACGACAAGGCAATCGATCAGTGTCATTATACGCTTTACAATTTCGACAACTAGCAACCAACATCAAGTGGGACGATGCTGTACTAATCAGTCAATTTCTCTATGGATTACAATATGAGGTAAAAAAATTAATGCTCTATTTACCCAACCCTCAGACATTGAGTCAAGCAATTGATTTTGCTGTGAAGTGTGACAATCACCTTCTTCTATCTTATAAGTGAAGAAAATCTTAGGATTTTCAAGAGAGAATCTTAGGGTTTTGAAAAGAAATCTCAGGAGGAAATCTTTGAGGGAATTTTAAGATTTTGAGAAGGAATCTCAAAAAAAATCTTAGAGAGAATCTCCAAAAGAATCTTAAGATTTTGATAAAGAATCTTTGAAGGAATCTGTAAAAAAATATTAAAGTTTTGACAATGAATCTCTAAGAGAATCTTAGAATAATTTAAGGATTTTTGACAAGAAATCTTTGAAAGAATCTTTGAAAGAATCTCCAAGAGAATCTTTGAAGGAATCTTTAGGGAGTGAAAAAGATTTGACCAAAGAATCGTTGAAGGGACAAAAGGGTTGATAAATAGGATATTTTGAAGGAAATCACAAGGATATAAATACAGATACCTCACTAGTTTTCTTTTTCTTCACTTAATAGGCATCCAAGATCCCAGCAGTTTCTTGAAGAGGGCTCTCTCCTTCAATCCACAAAAACGCTTCATAATTTTGACAACTAGCAACTGATATCAAGTGTGATGATGCTGCACTCATCAACTAATTTTTCTATAGATTACAATATGAGGTAAAAAAATTAAAGCTCAATTTATCTGATCCTCAAACATTGAGTCAAGCAATTGATTTTGTTGTGAAGTGTGACAATTGACTTTTTGAATTTTGATTCGAGAGTCGTACAAAAAAGCCTCAAGATTATTATTCAATGGCAATATCAATATCCTCACAAAACATACATTCAAAAGTAGAAGTTATACAAATTGATGTGATACGTTTTAAACTTCTTACTGAACAAGAAAAGATTTGGCGTCGTCAAGGAAGATTATATTTATATTGTGGAAAATCTAAGCACACTACTCAATATTATCCAAAGAAATGACACAACTACAAAATAGAAAGTACGGCTGTCAAAGAAGACAACATGTCAGAAAATAAATTTGTCCAACTATAATAGGGACCTATGTCATACTGCATTTATGTGCAGTGTATAAAAATATTAAAAATCTTATATTTATTATTAATATATGTGTGAGTGCTAGAGGTTATTTTAGAAGATATTATAAGGAGAGGATTTATTATAGCCACTTAGTTAGTGAATTAAGATGGCTATTTGTTTTGTTCCTACCTTATTTATATCCTAGAATAGACTCTTTTGTAATTAGAAGAAAAGTAAAGGTTGTTTTACCTTTCTTGTTGACTTTTGAGGTAGAATGGATCTTGTGAGGGGTAAGAAAGAAGAGCATGGGGTGAATAAGGCCCATCCAATAGGATTTGGCTGCCCATGTGGGCATCTCATAGTTTAATATGGAAAGAAAGGGAGATATACTCCTCTTGCTAGACCGAGAAGCGAGATAGTTTTAAATAGTGAACTTTGGAGAGAGATAGCTCCGTGGATATAGAAGCATTTATAATGCAAATAGAGGAGGAGGTGTGTTCTTCAAGTTGGGAGGATTCTAGAACCTACTCACTTGCTTGTTTTGGAGTTGTGAACAAACAATTATGCTTATTTTAGTAGTAGAGTAGAGTTTGCTGCCACCCGACGAAGAGGGGCAGAAATTTCGAGCTACTACTGCAAGTTTGATTTCGACTCTTTCTTAGTGAAATTTATAGAAAGTGTGGAAAATCGTGCCAGCTTTCTATCAAGACATTTCTTGTAGTATTTGGAGTTGGAGAGCAAAAGTTGTGAGCTTGAGAGTGGGAAAGGGTTTGCTGCCACCCGACGAAGAGGGGCAGAGACTTTGTTCAACCACCCAAGTCGGACAGTCTCTTCAATCCTTTTGATATTTTAGGTGCTTGTATTAGCTTATGTGAGCTTTCCATAAAAACAAAAATCAATACATTTGGAGGTTTAGTGAAAGTTTTATGAGCCGTGAAGTGTCAAAGAGGGCAAATTGTTACTAGGGTTTAAAGAGTAGAATCAACTAGCTACAAAATCTGGAGTTTGAGAGGCATGCATACAAAATTTTAGAAAACGTTAGATGATGGAGTGAGCTTTCTAAAAAGCTATTGCATGTCTAATTTGGAGAAAGAAAGTGATCACAACAAAGGCTGAAGTGAAGAGGAGCTTTGCTGCCTTTGCATTTGCTTGGAAATTTTACGGCCTAATTCTTTTAGCCATAACTTTTAAACGGTAAGTCATCTATTTGTGAAATTTTGATATGTTTTACAATGGATTATTGGCTTTCCATAGGCTATAAGTACGCTTGATTCGATCTTTGGATGAATTTTTAGTGATTTATTTAGTTTCAGCTTGTTGTATAACTTGTATTCCTCATATGCGGTTGTATTTTGAGGTATACTTGAATACATACATACTTTGCTTATACCTTTTATACAAGTATATATACTTGTATTTATATCAAGTATTTATATAAGTATTCTATAAGTATTATACATAATATTTATACAAGTATTATACTAAGGATTTATACAAGTATTATATAAGTATTTATATAAGTATTATTCAAGTATTTATACTTTATATCTATACAAGACTTATACAAGTATAATACAAGTATAATTCGAAAGCTTGAAAAAATATTGTGCAAGTATAGAAGATACTTGCACGGCTTCCTCTCATGTTCCCTGCTAGTTCTAGTAGCAGCTAGGAACCCGACGTTTTCCCAAGGCGAATTCTCTCTATCCGACACTCTGCAGCTAGAACCTTGTACAATTCCTAATGAAGGTCCTATTCTCTCCTTAGAATCCTCTCCTTGTTTCATAATAATTATATAGTTATGACCAAAAAACTACAGAGCCTTTGTCTTATTAGATTCAGGAGGCTCAGCATGCTTTTTAGATGAACAATTTGTTAAGAATTATAAAATACCTTTAGTACAGAAAATTAAATCCATACATGTAGAAGTCATAGATGGTCATCCATTATCTTTTAGATACGTCATTCATGAAATCCGTCCTATAAAAGTAACAATAGATAGTCATAATAGCTATGTAATCTTTAAAATAATTAAATCTCCATCTAATCTAGTTATTTTAGGTTTATCATGGCTAGAAAAATATAACTGTCAAATAGATTGAAATTCTTGTAGACTTGACTTTTTTCAGAATGTTATTAAACATCCTGCCGACCAAGTGAAAAGCTATAAGTCTAATATAGCAAAATCCGTATTTATAGGTGTAAAAACTTTTATATACATAGCAAAAGAAGATTCAACTTTTACTATTTATGTCACACCCGTTTTTGATAGTGGAAAGACTTTAAGTGGCATTCCAAGCTAAAATCTTGATTATTATGACGTTTTTGAGAAAAAAAATATAAATATTCTTTTGGAGCATTGTCCATATGATTGTTTAATCGACCTCAAGGAAAGAACTCATCCACTATTTGGACCAATCTACAATTTATCAAAAGATGAATTGGTTGAATTCAAGGCATATATTGATGAGAATTGGCCAAGAATTTTAAACGCCATTCTAAATCTCTAGCAGGAGCTCCAATTCTATTTGTGAAGAAAAAAAATGGATCATTGCGGATGTGTGTTGACTATCAAGGACTCAACAAGATCACAATCAAGAACAGATATCCATTACCTTTGATATCAAGACTCCTTGACCAATTAAATTAAGCTAAGATCTACACAAAAATAGATCTAAGAGGAGCATTTAATCTAGTACGCATCAAAGAAAGAGATGAATGGAAAACTATATTTTAAACCAAGTATGGATATTTTGAATATAATGTCATGCCTTTTGGACTTATAAATGCACCAACTGCTTTTCAACATCTCATGAATGATATTTTTTGTGAATTCCTAGACAATTTTGTCATCTACTATCTAGATGATATTTTGATCTATTCTAAGAATGTAGAAGAACATGAAGTACATGTTTGTCAAGTATTATAAAAACTTAGAGATGCGGGATTGTATGCCAAGATAGAAAAGTGTATATTTTATACTATTCAAGTTGATTTTTTAAGATACATCATTTCAAATGATGGTCTCATGATAGACTCTAAGAAAGTCCAGACAATCATGAATTAGAAGATTCCAAAGTTGATAAGAGATGTCTAATGCTTTTTGAGATTTGTCAATTATTATTAGATCTTTATCAAAGACCTCTCTCAAGTTGCAACTCCACTTACACGTTTGACATGCAAAAACAAACTCCAATGGAATTAAGAAGCGGAAGCAGTATTTGAAGCTCTAAAGACATCGTTTGTTTCTGCACCAATCTTGCATTGTGTTGACTTTTTTAAGGCATTTTTTATAAAAACAGACACATCAAACTTGGCCTTAGGTGGGATTTTGTCGCAAATGGAAACAAATGACAAACTTCATTCAGTAGCTTTTCATTCAAAAAAATTCTCAGCAATCGAGATCAATTATGAGATCCACGACAAAGAACTTCTTATAATCGTGGATTCCTTTCAAGAATGGCATCATTATCTAGAAGGCGCTTCCAATCCAATCACCATGTATACAGATCAGAAGAACCTCAAGTATTTCATGGCGGCACGCATCATGAATCGTTGTCAAGCTTGTTGGAGTATGTCTTTGTCAAAATTTGAATTCATTATTACTTATCAGCTAGAAAAACAACAAGGTTTGTCCAATGTCCTTTTTAGACATTCTTATTTTGTACCAAAAGAAGGAGATGTAACTTTTGAGCAACAAAGAATGGCCCTCTTGAAACCAAAGCAATTTCATCTTCGAGCAATGAAATCAATATTGATTATTGATTCAATTTTTTTCAAGCAAATTCAGTCAAGTATGTCCTTAGATTCTCTTATTTATGATATTAAGAATAATTCTTCCAAATCTCATGATTCTTCTAAATTTGAATTCAAGAATAATCTATTATATTTCAAAGGACGCCTATATATTCCAGAAAAAAAAACACGTTTACGTGTTCTTCAAGCATGTCATGATTTTCTAGCGGTAGGATATTTTAGATACAACAATACTTTGGAACTTATATCAAGAGATTTTTGATGGCCTCAAATATGGAAGGCAGTTAAAAACTTTGTACAATGATGTGATATGTGCTCAAGATCAAAGATTCCTCGTCATCGAGCTTTTGACTTCTTCAGCCATTACCTATTCCAAAACAACCATGGTCTTCTGTTTCTATGGATTTCATTACAGATCTTCTAAGCTCAAGATCTTATGATTCTATATTTGTGATAGTACATCGATTCACCAAGATGGCATATTTTATGCCATGCACAAAATCTATCACAGGTGAAGAAACATCTAAGCTTTTCATTGATAATATCTATTGCTATCATGAATTACGTAAGTATATTATATCAGATAGGAAAACTCAATTTGTATCAAGATTTTGGAGAACCCTTTTTAACATCCTAAAAGTGGACATAAAATTATCTTGAGTTTTTTATCCCCAAATTGACGGACAAATAGAGCGCGTGAACCAAGTCTTTGAGCAGTACTTAAGGTGTACCATCAACTACCAACAAGATGATTAGATAGCTCTTTTGCCATTGGCAGAGTTTGCTTATAATAATACGATACATTCTTCTACGCAACAAACACCTTTCTTTGCCAATTATGGTTACTATCCACGACTTGATACTTTTGACTTTTTAAAAGTTGATAATCGAGTGGCACAAGATTTTACAAATCGTTTGTCAGAGGTACATGGAGTAATGAAGGTGCAATTGAAAAAAACTCAAGAACGACAAAAAATAAATACAGATGCGTATCTCAAAGAACAACCAGAAATCAACATGGGGAACAAGATATGGTTACTTTGTTGCAATATTAAGACTATTCGTCCTTGAAATAAGTTGGACTATCATAGGTTTGGATCTTTTCTTATTTTTGAACAAATCAATCCAATTGCATATCGTTTACACCTACCGGAGTCTATGAAAATCCATCATGTATTTTACGTGTCACTATTTGAGCCATATAAGATAGTGGATATATAAGGAAGAAGACAAATACCACCGCCTCCTATAAAAGTAGACAACGATGAAGAATTTGAGGTTGAAGAGATTTTAGATTCAAGGCGGCACCGAAATTGACTAGAATATCTTGTGCATTGACACAAATATGATATTAGTGAACGCACATGGAAGCCATCCAAGAATCTAGCAAATACATCAATAAAAGTCTATACATTTTATTGACAACATCCGTCAAAATTAAGATAAAAAAAATTAAAAAAATCTTTGCTATAAAATAAAGCAGGTTCTATAGAAGTTTCATCCTATCTTGTATCATTATTTGTTATTTGTTGACACATGTTTTACAAATTAGATACATTTAGGAGGTCCTATAGAATACCGCCATGTAGCTCTTAGTTAAAAAGTATTTTAAGAGGCAAGAGTGAAGCCTTCTTTACTCTTGTCAACTTCTTTCTTGCTTCTATTCCAGATTCAAGAATCTATAATTTTCTTGTCTTGTGGCAAATAACCATTTAAATTTCTTTTAATATATATATTTTCTTACTTCTATTATATTATTCTTTTTAATAGAAGTTTCATATGTTTATTTATTTTCATCGAGTTCTTGTCTTTGACAAAAGGTGATTAAGACTATCAAAGATGATACTCTTGAAGAATTAATTAAGAGCATATGAGATCTAAAGGTAGAAATGACTGAGTTGAAGAGATCTCAAATGGTAAGCTTATCTAATACATCAGAGGGCTTGAAAGGATTTGTGGAGAGATGCATGTGGTGTGACAATCCAAACTACAAGCAAGATGAATGCAATACTTATAAGATTGCAATTAAAGAAGATATTGTATATTTTAAAGAAGGCAAGATAAGGCTAACAAGTATTGATGAATCTTTAAGAACCAATTTTGGAAAAGGTGATATAAAGAAGCTCGTGGAGGAGCAAATATGCAAGAGTGGTACTATACATGAAAGGAAAGTAGAGTCTAATTCTATTACAATTGAGCAAAAAATTGTTAAGGTTGTTTCTTCACCAATTACAGAAGTTATGGTGAAGGGGGCTGAAACTATCAAAAAAATGATTCTATGGGATGATTCAGTTGATGCCATGAACATCAAAAAAATTTTAAATGGGAACCAATAGAGTGATGACTTGAATGATACTATGATTGAAGAAAAGAGGGATAGAGCTATTCACAAGGAAGATATTGCTAAGTGTGCAAGGAAGAGGAAGTTTCCAAAGAACAAAGAAGTTTCTTAAGAGACAAACCTAAAAAAGATACCTTCTTTTGTTCATTATGGTGATACACCATTACCAAAAGAGTGGTGGAAGAAGGACAAAGAGAAGGAAAAAAATGACACAAGTAAGTCCAAAGCAAACAATGAAGAAGATAATCTATATGAAGCTTATCCAACTTTGAAGATCAAGATTGGAGATGTGGAGGAGGAGCAAAACTTCTTTGTGCAAAACTTTGCTACATATCTAGTAATACTTGGTCAACCTTATATCACAGTTGTTAAGATGGAGACTAGAGTCTTGGATGATAATTCACATTATGCCAGGATTCAAAGTTATAATAGAAAGAAGGTTGTGCAAATTCTTATTGTAAAGCCTATTCATGAAAGGCATAGAGAGCAGCTAAGAGAGATGCCTTTAGAATCAAGAAACACTTTCTTAGGTTTCTAAAGGGCATCCATATAGGATGGAGGTACATGGGTGCAAAATAGATTATCTCCAAATTCCAATATAGAAAATATTGGTTCTAGATTTTGGATTTGATTGGCAATGGATTTGTGAGCTTTTAAAGGATTTAAGATTTGGATCATGAAAATAGGAGAAGGATAAAAAAAACAAGAGAAAAATTTAAAAAGAGTGGATTTAATTTTAAGTGATAAATTTATAGTTGGAATAATAGAAGAAACAATTTTAGAAGATGGTTTAATAAGAGTTTTGAAAAGCTTAGTTATAAGCATAAATGAAGATGTTATAGTAGGGATACATTTAAAAAAAGAAATTAAGGAGCGAGGTTGAAAAGAGAAGTACAAAATTGGGCATCAGTTTATTCAAGAATCGTTGGTTAAGCTGAAGATTGGAAGGGGTGATTTCTTGAAACATATCGGACGATGTGCAGGTTTGGAGGGGGTGGATGTCATACTATAATTGTTTATAATATGTAAATTCCACTTAAAATGCATAATATGTTTATATATTTAGATATGTATTAAAATGGTTAATAAAATAAATTAAAGGGGATTGGTGTAAAAAAATTTATTTTAGATTTTTATTTACTTTGGTTATGGGATTTAAATTACATAAATCTAAATATTTAGTATGAAGCCTTGAGAGAAGGTGGGAGCCTAAGGATGAAAATTTAAGCTAATAGGAGGCTAATTAGAAGGGATGAAATCAAGGCATGGTCGGATGAAGGCAAAGAATGGAAAACTTCATCCCTATTGGTCAAATACCATGCCTAATGGGCTTTGAGGAGGCTGCCTGCAACCTTAACAAGGGTTTTGGCAACTTCAAGGAAAGCATTCGAAAAACAAAGACTAGGATTAAAAAGCTTGTTTTTTGGACTACAATTTTGATATAAAAATCGAAGGATTTGGAATTTTAATGAGAGAGAAGTAGGTGCTTGAAATTAAGGTATACAAATTGTATCTACTATCACTCTTTTGAGAATTGGAGGAGTTGTATGAGAGCTTTTGGAGATCAAGAAATACAATTAGAGAGGTAATTTTAAGCTTTACATTTAATATAGAAGAATTATTACAACTAGAGTTTTGAAGAAGGAGATATTGGGAGTCAAAGATAGCAGATCAAATTCCAAGGGAGTAAATAGGCTATTTTATTGATAGTGATGGGATTTGCCATATCTTGAGTTTTTGGACGAATCTTTATTTTAAACTTTCCAAAAAAGTATATTATTATGCTAAAAAGCTATATATCAAAGTTTCATAGCATTTGGACATTAAGATTTTGAGATATGAAGAATTTAGTATACAAGCATTTATAAACAAGGGTTTGAAGCTACTGCTAGGATTTTAGCAATATCTAAAGATTGGTAATGAATCGACGGTTGAAATTTGTGGTGGTAGTTGTAAAAAATACATCAATACTTAATGTAAATTTGGAGTAGATTTGGATAGTTGGATTAAAAATTATAGATTGTTGAAATTCGGAAAAAATTCCTTTTCTAGGGAAGAATGAAGGTTTTAGAGTATTTGTTATATTTTGAGTACTTTGAGGAAATAAAACTTATGTATTGGATGTAATAGCCCTATGAAAAAATCTTTTATATAAAATCGGGAGGTTTATTATATTTAAATCTTGGTTGAGTAATTAGTGGCAGCTAAAAGGCCAGTGCTTTCTTGAGGCAAATTTTCTCTATCATGACATTGTATCCAAATTCACCACCATTAGAACCATTATGGCAATTGAGATAGCAATGGACTTGGAAATGTATCAAATGGATGTAAAGACGGCTTTTATGAATACAAAATTGAAAGAAGATATCTAAATGGATTATTTTCAAGGATTTGTTGAAAAAGGCAAGCAACATCTTATTTGTAAGTTGAAGAAATCCTTATATGGACTCTAGCAATCACTAAGAGCATGGTATTAAAAGATTGACATATTCTTTGTAAATAAAGGATTTGTAAGGAGTAAAGCTGAGTATTCTATATATTTGATACAATCAAAAGAATTCTTAATAATTGTTATTTTTTATATAGATGATTTAATCATCTTAACAAATACTTTGAAGATGATGGAATAGTTGAAAATAAAGTTAAAAAAAAATATGATATGAGTGATTTAAGAGAGCTTCACTATTATTTAAGAGTAGAATTTATAAGAAATTGTGCTAAAAAGACCATCACAATGAGCCAAAAGAAGTATATTGAAGGAGTGTTGAAATGATTCAATATGATAAATTGCAAGTCTATTGGAACACCTGTGCAAGTAATATTGAAATTGATGAAGTTCATCAATGAGGAGTTTGCTAAAGTTGAAGGTGAAATACAAGATATATTATAGAAAGAGAAGTTTGATGCAACAATATTTAGCATCAGCAAGATTGCACACAAAGAGATGTAAGGAGTAAGATAACTTTTACTTCCAACACCTATTACTTAAAGATAGTGGTTGTAACCATAAAAGACATCTTTCACTCTATAATTTTTATACATAAGCTGTTGGGATCTTTTAATACATCCCACAAGGATATCCAACAATCCTAAGCTCCTCTAGCATCTTAAGTATCACAAGGATATCCTATACTATATATTAATTATTCTTATCTAATTTTTAGAATATTCTATAATAGATATTTTATCCTTTTGACTTTGACTCTTTACTCTTAATCGCATCTTATATTCCTAAGATGCCATTTATATATATTAAAAGTAAATCCTTTGACCATTAATAATCTATTTAAGATTATATCTTTTATTAGATAATTTATTTTATTTTTATTATTATCTATTTATCTCAAAATTTCCACTTTGTCAATTGTTAAAGGCTTTCAAACCTAATATATTTGTTAATATATGATGTATATCCTTTATGAATGCTTTTGTCAATAAATCAAAAAGCATATTTTTTATTATACAATATTTCATGTCAATTAATCCCCATTTTAATCTTCTCTCTAATGAAGTGAGATTGAATATTAATATACTTGATTCTTGATTGATGCTTTGGATTCTCTATAAAAATAAGGCATCCTTGATTGTTACATTTCATTAGAGTTGCTTCCAATTGTACAAGTCTAATGTCTTGTAAAACTTGTCTCAATCATATTGTCTCTATTGCACCATAGCTTGTTGCCATGTACTCTACTTCTATTATAGACCTTGCAATTGTAGGTTGCATCTTGCAATTCCATGAAATTGTTCCTATTTCAAAAAAGAATACATAGCCCGTTATTGATCTCCTATCATTTGCATCTCTTATCCAATTCACATCATATAAACCATGCAAAACAATATTATCACCTCCAAGATACAATTTGAGGTCTAATGTGCTATTTAAATATCTCATGATCCTCTTGATGGTGTCAAAGACATACTTATCAAAACCTTCTAGAACATTCTAAAAGGTTCTTAAAACTCTCTAGAATCTTCCAAAGTCTTTTAGCATCTTCTTAGCTGGTAGAAATTGCTTAAGAAGCTTCCTAGTTGATGGAAGTTGCTTGAAAAGCTTCCTAGGTGGTGGAAGCTGCTTGAAAAGCTTCCTAGGTAGGAATATATATTAGAGTCAAGGCTGAAGAGTTCTTCAGTCTCGACAACACATCTCTTGGAGCTCTAGCTCACCTCTCTCGTGTTGTTTTTGTGCTCATCTCATCAATCTAGTTCTTGCTAGTTCTTCTTGAATTTTTTGTTTAGACTTCTAGTCTATCTTCTATGTCCATGACAGTTTGTCGAGACTGCTCTTCTAGCAATATCAAAGCTTAATTCTTTGAGCTTAGTTCTTCTTTACTTAACATGGATAGTAGAGAAGTTGTTAACATGGTAGAATCTTTGGAGCCAAAGTTAGATGTGATCATCAATGCCCTTAATGCTCTAGCAGTTAGAGCTGCTGAAATTGAAGGAAATTTTGCTAAGCTCTCTAGAGCTACAAGAGTGGGAGTAGCTCAGACTATAGTACAACTACCTTTAGCTAGTGAAGTACTGCCATCTACATCTCAACGTGAGAATTTGATTACACCGTAGTACAAAGAGCCTCGAGTCAGTCTCCTAGAGAAGTTTGATGGTACTTGATTAAAATTTTGTGGTTTTATAAATCAAGTTTGATTGGTAACATTCTTGCAACTGGAATGCTATTTAACCAAGGAATCGCGAGTTGGATTAGTGGGGACATTGCTTATTAGACAAGCTTTGTCTTAATTTGCTCTCTTCTTTAAGAGAAGGTCTTCTCTCTTGAGTAATTTTGAGATCTTTCTAGGAGCATTCAAGGAGGCATTTGGAGAGCATGATAAGGCTTGGTGGACAACCACTAAGATTCATTCTTTACATCAAGGATCATGCTCTGCATCTATTTACGCATCAAACTTCAAACAACTTGCTTGTGATATCAACTGAGGAGAAGAAGCACTGGTGAGTCAATTTTATTGGGGACTCAGAGATGATGTGAAGGATTTATTGCTATCTCTATCCAACCCTCAAATACTCAACGAAGTAATTAGCCAAGCGATGAAGTGTGACAATCGGCTTTTTCAACAACGTTAAGACCATTATTCTAGAGCTACACAATATCCACAAAGAAACCAGTTCTATTTGGCTGCTCCTATCAAGAGTCTGGAAGCTCAATGTGAAACAAAAGACATGCAAATCAATATAGTATCGTGGTAGAGAGTATTTGCCTCAAGAAATCACTAGGCTTCTACCTATAACTAAATACTCAATCAAGATCCAAAATAATAAAATCCTCAAATTTGTATAACAGTCTTTGTTTTAGAGCTATTACATCCAATACATAAGTTTATTTCACAAAAATACTCAAACTATAATAAAATATTCTAAACCTTCATTCACCCGTATGAGGGGAATTTTTCCTAAACTTCATCAACCTATAACTTTTAATCTAACTAATCAAATCCACTAAAATTTCACATGAAGTACTGATGTGCTCTTAATAACTAGCATAACAAGTTTCAACTATTGATTGTTTATTCATCTTTAGATATCATAAAAATCCTAACAATAGTTTTAAACCCTTATTTACAAATACTTGTATACTAAATTCTTCATATCTCACAAATCCAATATCCAAAATCCAATACCCTCTTCAACCGCACCTCTCGATCTCCAAAAGCCTTTGTACAATTCCTCCAATCCTCAAAAGTGTGACAATAGGTACAAATTGCACACCTTAACTTCAAGCGCCTACTTCTTCTTCATAAAAACTCCAAATCTCTCAAATTTTATACCAAAATTGTAGCCCAAAAAATAAGCTTTCTAATTTTAGTCTTCAACTTTTGAATGGCTTCCTTGAAGTTGCCGGAACCCTTATTCTACTTGCAGGTAGCCTCCTCAAAGCCTATTGGGCATGATCATTGACCAATAGGAATGAAGAACTTTACCCCTTGTCTTCATTCATCCTCACTTTGTCTTCATCCTTCCAAATAGGCCTCTTAGTAGTCTAATTCTTCTTCTTTGGACCCCAATTTCCTCTCAAGGCTTTATACTAAACATTTAGGTTTTATATAATTTAAAAGCTATAATCAAATTAAGTAAAAATCTAAAATAAATTTTTTTACACCAATCCCCTTTAATTTACTTTACTAATTATTTTAACACATATTTAAATCTATAAACATATTATACATTTTGAGTGGATTTTACATACTGTAAGCAATTACAATACAACAACGGTACGTGTCAAGCCTCTCATAGCTGAAGAAAAGAAGCGATGATTTGAGCAAAACTTGTGCTTATATTGTAGAGAGGCAGGCCATAAAGTCGGAAATTATTCTAAAAAATAGATATCGCAAAGAATAAGACTCAAGAATACAAGTAAGAAAGAACACCTAGCTGTATTTTATGATACCTTTATTTTTTGGTATTAAAAAACTGCAAACCGATGCTCTACTAGACTCAAGAGCATCTCCTTGCTTTTTAGATGAAGAATTTGCCAAGCTTTATAAATTTTTTCTCTTATGAAGAAACCAAAGCCTGTCCATGTAGAAGTCATAGATGGCCGACTTTTGTCTTCTGGCGATATTTTCATAAAACTAAACTATTGAAGGTACATGTTGAAAATCATAAAAGTAACATTGTGTTTAATATTATCAAGATCCCTACATGTTCAGTCATTTTGGGACTATCCTAGCTTGATAAATATAATCCATTGATAGATTGGAGGTTGCAAAAAGTGACATTTCAAAGAAAACCTTTAAAGATAGAACCTGCCAGACAATATTTAGAATCAAACCTTTGTTCATAGGTGCGAGGGCCTTCATAAAGGAAGCCAAGCATAATACACCTCTTATCATCTTTGCAACACCAATTCAAGAAGATGCAACTCCGATTTTGGTTATTCCGGAGTAATATGAAGAATTTAAGGATGTCTTTGAAAAGAAGAATACTCACATGCTACGAGAGCATCGACTATATAATTGTGCTATAGATCTCCAAGAAAGAGCACAACCACCATTTGGTCCAATTTATAATTTATTACAAGACGAGCTCTCAGCATTGAAGGATTATATTGAAAAGAATCTTGTAAAGAACTTCATTTGGCATTCTAAATCTCCAGCAGGTGTACCTATCCTCTTTGTGAAGAAGAAAGATGGCTCATTACGAATGTGCGCAGATTATCAAGGCTTGAACAAGATTATTGTGAAGAATTGATATCCATTACGACTAATATCCGGACTCTTGGATCAACTTGGTGAAGCCAAAATATACACCAAGATAGATCTTCGTAGAGCTTACAATCTTGTATGAGTAAAGGCAGGAGATGAATCAAAGATAGCATTTTGGACAAGATATTGATATTTTGAATATAATGTCATGTCTTTCGAATTGACCAATGCACCAATTATATTTCAACATTTGATAAATGATATTTTTCGAGAGTATTTGGACAAATTTTTTGTTTGTTACCTCAATGAAATTGTGATCTATTCCAAGAATATTCAAGAACATAAGGGTCATGTGAAGTTGGTGTTACAAAAACTTCGAGATGCGGGGTTATATACCAAGTTGGAGAAATGCATGTTCCATCAATCCAAGGTAGAATTTTTTGATTATATCATTTCAAACCAAGGATTGTTGATGGATCAAAAGAAGGTTTAAGTAGTAATGGATTGGGCAATACCAAAGACAATATGGGACTTGCAATATTTTCTTGGATTTGCCAACTTCTATCATATTTTCATCAAGAACTATTCACAAATTGCAGCCCCATTAATACGATTGACATCAAAAGACAAGCTTGAGTGGAGTACACGAGCACAAGAGGCTTTTTAAGAATTAAAGTCGGCGTTTATGACAGCTCTTATCTTGGTATATCCCAACTTTATAAAGGCCTTCTATTTGGAAAGAGATGCTTCTGACTTTGTGCTAGGAGCTGTATTATCATAGATGGAGAAGGATGATAAACTTCACCCGGTTGCATTCTATTCAAAGAAGTTTTTGACAACAGAAATCAATTATGAAATTCATGATAGGGAGCTACTTACAATAGTTGATTCTTTCCAAGAATGGCGTTATTTATTAGAGGGTGCTGTACATCCAGTGACTGTATATACAGATCCCAAAAATTTGGAGTATTTCACAACAACTCAAGTTTTGAATCAACGCCAAGCTCGGTGGAACATGTCATTATCCCAATTTGACTTCATCATCACATATTGGCCAAGAAGATAGTAAAGATTATTGGATGCGTTGTCAAGGAGATCATATCTAGCACTCAAGACTAGAGATGCAGTATTTAATCAATAGTGTACAATTTTGCTACAATTAGAATGGTTTTGCCTCCGGACCACCTCCATGATCATAGTAATTGATGTTGATTTCTTAGAACAAGTCCGTAAAGCATCAGCTATGGAATCATTAGTCTTGGATGTGAAGCAACACTTTGACAAAGACAAGTTAAAGATTGACGATGGGTTATTATATTTTGAAGATCAACTATATATTCCAGAAAGACCAATTTGACTATGTATTCTCAACCGTAGGTCATTTTGGATTCAACAAAACAATAGAACTTATTTCTCGAGACTTTTGGTGGTCCCAAATGTAGAAGGTAATGAAGAACTTTGTGCTATCATGTGACCTTTGTTCAAGATCAAAGAATCCTCGACATTGCCTTTACGGGCTTTTACAACCTTTGCCAATTCCAAAGTGACCGTGGTCTTTAATATCTATAGACTTCATCACAGATTTGCCACCTTTTGTAACATTTGATGCTATTTACGTGGTGGTAGATCAGTTTACAAAGATGACACATTTTGTTCCATGCAGAAAGACAACTTCTGGTGAAGAAACAACAAGATTGTTTATTGATAATATATATTGGTATCATGGTTTACCGGATGACATTATTTTGTATCAAGAGCCTCAATTTATATCAAAGTTTTGAAGGTCACTATTTAATATACTAAGGATAGATATCAAACTTTCTTCTGCCTTCCATCTTCAAACTAATGGTCAAACAGAGTAAGTTAACCAAATCTTGGAGCAATATCTATGATGTGTAATCAACTATCAACAAGACGATTGGACTATATATCTACCATTGGCAGAGTTTGCGTATAACAATTTGGTCCATGCCTCAACTCAACAAACATCTTTCTTTATAAATTATGGATATCATCCAAAACTTGATTTGTTGGATAAATCTAAAGATGAAAATCCAGCAATTGAAGATCTTGCAAAGCATTTAATAGAAATCCAGAACACCTTGAAGTTTCAGTTATAAGTAGCTTAATCCTCATACAAAGCTTCTACAGACAAATTTTGAAAAGATTCTCCTGCTTTTCAAATTGGAGATAAGGTTTGGCTCTTGCAATGAAATATCAAGACTACTTGACCTTGTGATAAGTTGGATTATAGGAGGTTGGGACCATTCTGCATTCAAGAGCAAATCAATCCGGTGGCTTATTGGCTGAAATTATCCACATCCATGAATGTACATCTAGTCTTTCATGTTTTTCTTTTAGAATCTTATAGTAAATCAACTTTATCAAGACGGATACAGCCACCACCACCTTGTGTTGAAATTAATGACCACATGGAATATGAGGTGGAACAATTCCTTGATCCGTGACGGAGACGGAAAAAGTTGGAATATTTAATTCACTAGTGTGGCTATGATGTAAATGAGCAGATTTGGGAGCCAATAGAAAATATAACAAATGCGCCATAAAAGATACAAGAATTTCATCGATGATATTGTAATAAACCAAAAGTCGGCCACTAATGAAACATGAAGATAAAGCCTTCTCCAAAGGAATGTATATAAGCAGGATCTATATCTTATTGAAATATAACTTGTTGCATTTTACTTTTTTATAGTATTAAGATATCTAATTTCAAGGTATATTTAGATATGACTAATAAAATATGGATATTGTATTAGTGGTGCCATCTCAACCAAGTGGCTCATGGTGTCAACCTCGAGATGAAGAATTAGAAGAGCCAAGAAGACGTCGAAGAATACCAAGAAGTAGATCACTTGTGATTATTTTTGAAGTTGAACCAACTCATGCAGGTAGTAGCAAAGCGATATTTTCATGCCGTTTTTACAATGAAGACACAGAAGTTTAGGCATGGTCTTAAGTGAAAGGTGTTAGTCATTATCGGTGGCTACAAGGACCTATGAATCATCTGCCTTGTGAACAACAGCTCGAATATATTGTAGAGATTATGTGTCAAATCTTTGATTTTCTACATTTGTGAATATACATCTCAAATGGTTTCTCGAATACCTCGAAGCTAGAGGAGGAGGTGATATCAAGGACATACTTATCAAAACCTTCTAGATTATCTAGAAGGTTCCTAGAACTCTCTAGAATCTTCTAGAGCCTTCTAGCATCTTCCTAGTTGGTAGAAATTGCTTGAGAAGCTTACATTTTACTTTCAACTGTAGCAAATTCCTCATCGGTGAGCTTTATCAACTTCAATATTACTTTTAAAGGTGTTCTAAAAGGCTTACAATCCTCTAAATTGAATTGTTTCAATATTCTTTTAATATACCTCCTTTGGCTCATTGTGATGGTCTTTTTAATACAATCTCTTACAAATTCCACTCTTAAATAATAATCAAGCTCTCTCAAATCACTTATCTCATATTCTTCTTCTAACTTTGTCTTCAACCAATCCATCATCTTCAAAATATTGATTAAGATAATTAAATCATCTGCATAAAAGATAACAATCATCAAGAATTCTTTTGATTATATTCCATATATAAAATAGTCAACCTCATTCCTTACAAATCTGTCATTTACAAAGAATGTGTCAATTTTTTAATACCATGCCCTTGATAATTGCTTAAGTCTATATAATGAGCATTTTAACTTACAAACAAGATGTTACTTGCTTTTTTCAACAAATCTTTGACGTTGATCTGTATAGATGTCTTCTTCCAACTCTTTATTCAAGAAAGCGGTCTTCACATCCATTTGATGCATTTCCAAGTCCATTCTTGCTCCAATTGCCAAATGGTTCTAATAGTGATAATTTTGGCCATAAGACCAAATGTCTCATTGAGATCAACATCAAAAACTTGTAAGTATCTTTTGGCAATTAATCTTGCCTTATATCTTACAATATTAGCATTTATATCCATCTTGGTTCTAAACACCCACTTACGACTAAAATTATTTTGCTTCAATTAGTTGTGAATCAATTACATAAAAATTGATTGATAAAAATCAGTTTTTATGTAATTGATTGGTGAATGGTGGAAGAATTACATCTTTTCTCAAATAAGTGAAGAACATGCCAATGTTGCACACCTTGCTGATCTATTAACTTTATATGATGCATTGAAGTCTACGGATGCTATGAAGTCAAAGAAGGCCATAGAAAAAGAGTACAAATCTTTCATAGACAATGAAATACGGAAATTGACTCAATTTCCACCAAATCAAGCTAAAACTTCCATCAAAATACATAAGTATATATGCCTTGGTATCTTCACAATATGCCAAGAACATATACTTTGTACCTTTTGTATCAAGTTTGGATCTCATATAATCTGGTATCTTTGCTAATACAATGCATTCAAAAGTCTTCATATGTGAAATACAAAGTTGGCTGTCTCCCACTTCAAGCTTTTTATGGTGTCATTGATGCAAGAGCACTTATTAGACACCTATTCATTATATATACTACATTTACCACAACTTCCATCCAAAACTGATAATCAAGGTTTTGAGCATGAAGCATGTTCCTTGCCATCTCTACAATGGTTTTATTTTTCCTTTTGGCAACACCATTTTGTTGTGGAGTGTATAGAATTGTGGTTTGTCTAGCAATTCCTTCATTCTTTAAATAATTATCAAATTACTTAGACATGTACTCATCCTTATTGTCCGTACACAACACCTTGATCTTGTATTCACTTTATTTTTTAATAAGTACTTTGAATTTCTTAAACTTCCTAAAGCATTCACTCTTGGATTTAAGAATGTAGATCCAAATCATTCTTGAGAAATCTTCAATGAAAGTGAAGAAATACCTTGCTCCTCCAATACTTCTAGTCTTCATAGATCCACAAATATTAGAATGGATAATTTCCAACAATTTTGTAGCATATATTATTATACAATTTGGAAATAAGGCCCTTTGTTGTTTGCCTTATATACATCCTTCACATGTAAATTATATTGTATTTTGACTTGTTTTGCCAAGATCTAAATCACTTATCATAGACTTGAATTCTATCATGTTTTTCATATTTAAATAGCCAAAGTAATAATGCCATATATTCAATTTGTCTTGATTTGATGTGAACTCAATAAATATAGCTACTTCTACTCTATTGACCTTCTTAGAATTGAGGTAGTATAAATTTCCTTCTCTAGAGCCCTTAGCAACCATGTTTCCATTGAATATTTTTACAAAACATCTATTTATATTGAATTGAATCATAGAACCTCTCATTACAAGTTTATTCACCAAAAGTAGGTTTTATTTCATCTTTGGCACATGGAAAATATCTTTGAATCTAATCTTATTAAGTTGTCCATTCACAACCACCTCTACTATATTAGAGCCAATTCTAATGGCTTTATATATACTACTATCCGCCAAGACCACATTTGATGTTGGAATAGCCTCATAAGTATCAAATGAACACTTATAAAATATCATATGCTTGAAATAACGTGAATCCACAATCTATCTTACTATAGTAGCTATAGAGGTCCCATTTGTGCCATCATACATAATCTTATCCTCCAAATTCATGTTGCATACTATTTACATTCTCCCTTTCTATTTATTTTTATCTTCATAATAATTTCAAGCAAAATGTCCTACTTTGCCACAAATGAAGCAAGTTTTGACATTACCTCATTGCTTTGAGTGGTTGTCTTTGCATGGAAGTAAATAGAATATTGAATCTTTACCTTGAGGCTTTTTTTTTTTTTTTTTCTTGGTCACTTCATAAGAAAGTCTTATTGTGATGTAATCTAATATCGATTCCTTCAATTTGATGGATTCCAAAGCCTTAATAAGATAGTTGTAGGATTCCAGCAAGCTCATGAATAGAGCCATGACAACTTTTGCATCTTCTAAGAGTTTGTCTATAATTATAAGTTGATTCGCAAATACCTTTATCTTGTTGATGTGTACCATGACCTCTTCAACTTCTTCCATCTTGTAAGTGAAGAATTTCTTCCTTGTGTAGATGATGTTGGATAAGTTTTTACTCTCATAAATGTTGCAAAGAGTCTTCCGTGCTTCTGCTGGTCTTTTATAAGAAATAATGTGGAAGAAGTTTGCTTCATCAACATTGGTTGTAATCAACCTAAAAGCCTTCTTTTCACAACGTTTATATTCTTTCTTCTCTTTCATATCAACATCCATGCTTGGAGGCTCTTCACTTTCATCTACAATATCCCAAAGATCTAAAGAAGCTAACAAAAGTTCCATTTTCAACTTCCAATGGTAGAAATTCTTATATCTAAACTTTTCAATTGCTCTCAAGCCTTTACCTTTGCTTAAAGCCATGTCTAAAGAAGAGATGTATTAAAAAAAGATCAAGAGAAGTAGTCCTAAAGCTCTCAAAATCAGCAAAAAAGAGTTGCTACCTTATAAACTCAAAACGCCCTTTTGTGAATAAACTACTGATTTTACTCTCAAAACACTTTTAACTTCATTTTTAACACTTTTTACAAACCTTATGAACTATATAAATGTCTCAAATTTGATTTTCTACTCTGATAACTTTTATGCTTACAAATCACCTCTAACCACCATAAAAGATGTTTTAAACACTTTAAGCTTCTTTAACACATGCAACTACAAAGTTAGTCCACCAAAGATCTAACTTAGCAAAAAAACACAATACTAGTGTTCTATAACATCAATTTAAGGTGTAAATGAAATCCCAAATCCAAAATGTATTTAATAACAAGTAAGAGCAAAATAAGATTTAGATCTAGATCTGAATCTCAAAGTTAGGAGTTTCTAAACCTCAACATCAGCAACAACAATATGATCTATTCTACACAACCACAAAGACTTCAAAGAACTTCAAAACTCACAAATAAAAGTGAGTGGATCCATAATCTATTGAAGAATGAAAAGTTAGAAGTTACAACATTTAGCATCAACAAGGTTGTACACAAAGAGAAGTGTGGAATAAGATAACCTTTACTTCCAACACCCATTAGTTATAGGTAGTAGTTGTTGCTATAAAAGACATCTTCTATTCTTTGACTATTACATACATGCTCCTAAGATCTTTTAGCACATATCATGAGGATATTCAATAATTCTAGGATCTTTTGATATCTTACGTACCACAAGGATATCTTATGCTATGTATTAATTATTCTTATCTAATCTTTTAGATATTCTCTTATAGATACTTTATTCTCTTGATTTTGACTTTTTGCCCTTAGTTGCATCCTATGTCTATAAGATGCCCTTTCTATATACTAAGAGTCAATCCCTTGACCATTAGTAACCTACCTAAGATAATATCCTTTACTAATTAATTTTTTTTATTATTATCTATGGATCTCAACAAAGTATTCTATACAAGGTTGTAATAGGCTCAACCATATATGTAATGGTTGGCATAAGGAAAGATCTTGCATATGTAATGAATATTGTGAGTCAACCCATGTCAAAAGCTAGATTAATCCATTAGGCAACCATTGAGAGGATCATGGCATATTTAAAAGATACATTAGACTTTAAATTGTACCTTGGAAGTGATAATATTGCTTTGTATGGTTATAGTGATGCGGATTAGATAAGAGATATAAATGATAGGAGGTCAACAATATGCTATATAATCTTGATTAGAATGGGAGAAATTTCATAGAATTGTAAGAGGCCACCCACAATCGTAAGATCTATAATGAAGGCGAAATATATAGCAACAAGCTATGGTACAATAGAGACAATATAATTGAAACAAGTTTTACAAAACATTGGATTTGTGCAATTAGAAGCAACTCTATTGAAGTGTGACAATTAAAGATGCTTTGCTTTTATAAAGAATCTAAAGTATTATTTAAAAACCAAGCACATTGACATTTAACATCACTCCATTAGAAAGAAGATTGAAATAGGAGTATAGATTAGATAGATAATTTTGGATGGTAGAATAAAAATTAAAAATTAATAAATTAGATGATTAATCTATTGACTAGCCAGTATAGATGATAACATAGGGAAGTTAATTGAAAAAGCATATAAGATAGGAGAGATGACGGTTGGTATCTCAGTTTTTATTATAAAGAGAATAGGAAAGAAAAAATTAGAACTCAATTGTAAGAATAGAGAACCAAGATAAGCTTTGTACTACTTCTTTTTTTAATTTTTTTTTATGTTAGAATGTAGTGGAAAATTCATAATACATTCCAATTAATCGTACCATATAAATTATGAAGTATAATAATAAATCAGCAAATTCAATTCATATGTGGATTATTGAAGAAAAAAAAGCTTGAAGTTATAATACTTAGCATCAGCAAAATTGTACACAAAGAGAAATATGCAGTAAGATGGCTCTCACTTTCAACACCCATTATTTATAGGTGGTGGTTGCTGCCTTTAGCGACAACATCCATCCTTTCACTTTTACATTCATCAAAGGATATACCAAGTATATTTTTATCTTCTATGTGGATATATTTTTAACATATCCAATATATTCTTATGATCCTTTTGCATCTCACTTATCTCAAGTATATCCAATGGCATATAGTTTATACTCTTATCTAGTCTCTAAATATTTCCTAGGATATCTTTTATCTCCTTGACCTTGTCTCTTGGCCCTTGGCTTTATCCCTTATTTATAGGATGGCATTTCTATTTATCAAGAGACAATCTTTTGACCGTTGTCGGGGTAGAGAGAATCTGCTTCAAGAAAGCGCTGGGCTTCTGGCTGCCACTAATTACTCAAGCAAGATTCAAGTATAATAAAAACCCCCAATTTTATATAAAAGAGATCTCCATAGGGCTATTACACCCAATACACAAGCCTAATTTCCTCAAACCACTCAAAACATAACAAAATACTCTAAACCCTCATTCTCCCGTAGGAAGGGAATTTTTCCCGAACTTCAATAACCCATAACTTTTAATCCAACCGTCCAAAACTACTCCAAATTTACATGAAGTACTGATATATTCTTCACAACTACCACCACAAATTTCAACCGTTGATTCATTATCGATCTTTAGATATCGCCAAAACCCTTGCAGTAGCTTTAAACCCTTGTTTACAAACACCCGTGTACTAAATTCTTCATATCTCACAATCTAAAAGTTCAAATGCTATGAAACTTTGATGTATAGCTTCTTAGCACAATAATACACCTTTTTGGAAATTTTTAGACAAAAATTCGTCCAAACAATTAAGATATAACAAATCCCATCACCATCAACAAAACGGTCTACTTACTGCCTTGGAATTGGATGCGCTGTCTTCAACTCTTCATATCTCCTTCGTCTAAATTCAAAACTTAAGAATTCCTTCATAAAAGACGTAGATCTTGAAATCACCTTTCCAACCGCACCGTCCGATCTCCAAAAGCCTCTGTATAACTCCGTGAAATTCCAAAAGAGTGACAGTATATATGAAATCCACTCTTTAACTTTGAACAAGTATAACTTCTTCACCCTAACTCCAAATCGCCTAAAATTTCCTCTCAAACTATACCCAAAACCCTAAACTTTACAACCCTACCTCTGAAATTGCGAATCCCCTTTTGAAGTCGCCGAAAACCCCTGTTAAGGTCGCGGGCAGCCTCCTCAAAGCCCATTGGGCATGGTATTTGACCAATAGGGATGAAGTTCCCTATTCCTTGCCTTCATCCGACCATGGCTTGATTTCATCCCTCCCAATTAGCCTCTTATTAGCTTAAATTTTCATCCTTAAGTCCCCACCTTCTCTCAAGGCTTCATACTAAACATTTAGATCTTATAACTTTTAAATACCATAACTAAATAGGTAAAATAAAATAAAATAAAGTTTCTTCTATCAACCATTTTTAATTTAACTTACTAACCATTCTAACACATATCTAAATTCATAAACATATTAGGCATTTTGAGTGGATTTTATATACTGTAAGCAATTACAGTACGACACCGTTAGCAATCTATCTAAGATAATATCTATTACTTGGTAACTTATTCTACTATTATCTATTTATCTCAACACTCTCTCTTTGCTATTAGTTACAGGCCTTTTAATCCTAATATCTTTGTCAATATGTGATGTCTATCTTTCACTAATGCTTTTGTCAATAAATCAGTAAGCATGTCTTTTGTTGCTCACTACTTCAAGTCAATCACTCCCATTTCAATCTTCTCTCTTATAAAGTGATGTTGAATATTAATAAGCTTGATTTTTGAATGATGCTTTGGATTCTTGGTAAAGGCAAGGCATCCTTAATTATCACACTTCATTGGAATTGTTTTTACTTGAACAAGTCCAATGTCTTCCAAAACTTGCCTTAACTATATTACTTTCATTGCTCCATGGCTTGTTGCCATATACTCCGCCTCCATTGTGAGTTGCTTCTTACAATTCCATGAGATTGCTCCCACTCCAATAAAGAATACATAGCCCATTGTTGACTTCCTATGATTTGCATCTTCTACCTAATCCGCATCACAATAACCATACAAAGTAATATTTTCACCTCCAGGGCACAATTTGAAGTCTAATGTGTCTTTTAAATACCTCATGATCCTCTTGATGGTTGCCCAATAGATTGGTCTAATTTTAATTGGTGGATTGGTTAAAAATATAGTCTTAAGTTATTTAATTATACAAATATAATAGTTAGAGATTATTTTTGATTATTTAAGTAATTATTAGAATTTAGAAGTATTTATAAATATAAAAGTCTTATTAGAAGAAAAGTTACAAAAATGGAGTCTTAGTAAGTCTTAGAGGCAATTATTTTAGTTGGTTTAGTATTTTTACTTATTATTAAATATTAAGAGTTAGTTATTAAGACCAATGTCTATATTGGCCTTCTAATTACATGTATTACTTATTAAAAACCTATTAATATTACTTAGTAGGTAGAAGAAGCATGAGGAAGAAATCTCATGTCTTTTTAATCATTTTTGTAAAAAATAGGATTTTGAGTTGATTTTTATTGATTTTATTATTATAAAAAATTTCCAAGGTAGAATAAAATAGTCTTAAATTGATATTATCATCTTAAAAATATTATTGAGACTTTTAGAATTTATTTAGAATTTATTTAGAATTTATTAAGAATTTTTAGAGTAATTTTGAAGACTTTGGAAAAAATGAGTTTTACCACCTTGGGAGCCGTTATGAAGAAATGGAGCAAGATTTGAAGCCCAAACAAGGTTCCTAGGCTAGTAGGGTGTTTTTGAATACTATAGTGAAGTCAAAAATGAAAAATTATTAATTCTACTAGTATAAAATAGGAGGACCAGCAGCTAGTATAGTCCTTGTAGGAAGGGAGGTGCATAAGTCCCATATGGGTTGTGGCACCTTGGATGTAGATAGGAGGATAAGACTAAGGCCTCGTGGCCCCTCTAAGACACCCATATACACTACTAGTGAGCCTTGGTGAGGTTCGAACCCATGATCTTGTAACAAGTTACCCTTGAGGTAAAAATTTCTACTTAACTTTTTCCATTGTTTATCTTTTAACTTTGAATTATCATAACGTACTCATAGTAACTTAGATTTATATGTTTTTTACATCATTGGAAAGATAAAAAAATTACCTACTTAAAAATATAATTTTTACTTTTTACTTTTATTTTTTACTAGGTAAAAATTTAGTGAATAAACTGTGACTAGTTTTATAGTGTGCAATTACTTAATTGCACACATTTTACTTGTTTTGTGTTGTTCTTCTCCTTCATTGTTGTTTATTGCTCTTTATACTTCACACCACAAGTTATAAGCAACTCTAAATTGAGGCCACCTTATAACTTGGATTGAGAAGTGAATTTTATCCTCACATTGCATCACATACCTAGAATAATCAGCCTCACTTCTTATAAATCCCTCATTAATAAAGAATATGTCAATTCTTTGATACCATATCCTTGGTAATTGCTTGAATCCATATCAAGATTTTTTCAACTTACAAACAAGATATTGCTTGTCTTCTTCAATAAATCCTTGAGATTTATCCATGTAGAATGGGTAGGAATTTTAGGATTTATAATATATAGTTTGTAGGATTAAGAATAGGCAGGAAGCTGATGAATGGCCAGTTTAGAAGGCACAATGGATGAAGAAGTTAGGAAAAGTAGTTATCATCGGTTGTGTAGCAATTAAAACAGATTGGAGTAACTATAAATTGATTTGGAACGAAGGAGTTGGTGCCAGACTGTGATAGTCTTGAGCCGGGGTAAGCTTGGTGCTACCTCTCTCTTTTCTTTTGTTAGGCTGTAGTAGAGGATCCGGATTCTATTCCAAAGGATTATACCATATCAATGATGAAGTACAGTAATAAAACAAAAAGTTTTATATATGTGGATGAATAAGAAATTATAATTGTTTGATGCGTGAGTTCTTTGTAGAGAATTGGAGGTTGAAGACCGGATATGTCAATGAAGTTTTATTGTGGATGAGAGTGTCATGCCGTATTGACTGTGAGAGTTGAGCGGTGAAGGAGAATATTGAAGAAATGATTTGTTTCGAGAAATGTTCTGGGTGAGAAATTATTTCCAGTGATTGGAAAGTGAAGCGGGTATATGTAGTCTATGGGAATGGTACAACATTGCTGATTGTTATTATGAGCTCGGAAGAAGACAAAAGAATACAATAGGAGAATTAGTGGAGGATTGTATCACCAAGTTTATCTTTAGTTGCGGAATAGCAAAACCAGTAGAGTGGACAATATTATTTTAAAAAGTGTGTACGTGTGCATTGGACTCTAATGTTCAGAAGGTGGTTAGTTGTGTGATCCTAACAGTTTAACTTAATGCGGATGGCCTTTCCTTGTGTTCGAATCCCCCTATACAGATTTACTCTGGGCAATATTGGTAGAGTAAGTGAGACAAACAAGAACAACATTTTGGCGCCGCTGTTGGGGATTGATAATAGTGTTGAGTGTTAGGAATTAACTGCAGAATGAGTAGATGAATTAGTGATGGAAAGCAATGTCAATAATAGATGATGAAAGATTATGGTTAATAAGAATGAGAACATTGCTCTGAGAAAAATATGTCAGTCGAAAAGAAGACAAGAAAGAGCAGAAATAAGAAATTTTTTGCGGGACGAGCAAGAATAGAAGCTAAAAAAGAAGCGTCAACAAAGTTGGATTAAACCATGGTTGCATGCCTATCGGCACATCCGAGTATACCAAGAACATGAAAGATCTTTAATATTTTAGACATATATACCGTTAAAGAAATTGCCAAAAGCACTCGTGGGCAACTCCGTGAATAGTCCAGTGTATCTCTTGAGCCCATTAATGGAAAGAGAACGGAGCACAGAAGAATTGGGTACTCTATTGGATACTTTTTCAAGAGTGGATACAGCCGATTCTAGCTAGGCTAATTCTTCAGTAAGAAATGTATTACTTGCTAATAAGGGCCAATTCAGTGTATTCCAAAATCCATCGCTTTCACCTCAATTTCAACCGATAAAAATATTTGCAGATAATAATACCAAATTGCAAAGGCCTAGAAGTCCGGAAAAGACAATTGAGGAAGGTAGCATTTATTTTAATAAAGAAGTAACTAGAACATTATCACCTTCAATGGTGGCAAGAAGTCCAATAATACCAATTGCGATACAAATGGGTGCGGTGGGTGATCGCACAACTAGCGTAGCCCCATTACCTACCTTTAGGGATTTGCGAAGAGCTGACCCAGATTAATACTTGTCTCAATTCCTGACCGCATGTGTAGCCAACAATGGTAGAACTGAAGATATTTTGTTAAGATGGCTACCAATGACCTTGAAAGACATGGCGTTTGAATGGTATAATTGCCAACATGTGGAATAATTTCCTAATTGGGAGGCATTGAAAAATATATTTTTGACTCATTTTCGACCAATAAGATTTAAAAAACGTCTTAGAGAAAGCTAAATGAATAGCAAAATGGTACCGAGAGAAGCGGTGCAGTCATATTATGGCTGAGTAGCAGATATCCTTCGTAAATGGCCAAATAACCAAATGCCGGACTCGTTTGTTATGTCTATATTAGTTAATAGGCTATACCCACCATAATTGAAGATGTTTGTAAAGGAGGCCAACCCTCGATTGTGGGTACCTCACTTGACCGAGCTAAAGTATGGGAAGAATATCATTATGACCAATTCTTAACCACAGGAGCCATAATGATTCCATGTCAAGGAGGATATCAAATACCAATCTAAAATGAAACAGTGGACAATTATCCAAGGACAATTGATTACGGCACAAATCTCAGTATTAATCCGCAAGGGATAATGAATGCTATTCCATTGCACGCTGTACCACCAACAACTGCAGTTTCGTATTCCCCATATTCTCCATATCAAAAACCAATATCTATAAAAGAGTTATTTAATGAATTAGTATCAAAGGATCCAAATGAAACTTTGTTGTTAACTTTGATAAAGAAGATAGACGAGTTGGCTATTAATTTGGCAAAGGATAAGAAAAAGAAGCATAAACTAATTAATATGTACTCCAATATTTGGTACAGTAATTGTAAGGGGCAAGGCCATTTAGTAACGGAGTGCCTTTTACCACCCTAAATGACTGTGCAATGTATATTTTGTGGAGGTAAGCATGTAACCACCAATTGCTAGATTTTAAGAAGGCAACAACAATTAGGAAATCAGACCATGATTCAACCAACTTTGTGGGATGTTAATCAAATTCAGATAGGAAATAGGTTTGGCTGGAACGAAAATCATCGTATTAAACAAAATAGAAATTTCTATAATTTTCAAAATTTTGAGTATAACTAAGAAGGTGACCCCAATTCTCAAGGTTTTGTGCAAAATCAATAAGGACACCCTCAATATCCACCTATTCAGAATCCAATTTCAGATCCTACAATACCAACTGGTCAGCTGGGATCCTTTATCCATCAAACCTGGAACAAGCCTAGCTGGTATATACCAGTTGTAACGCCCCATATTCTAGATGGAGGAGGAAGAAGACCGCTTCGATGCTGTTGATACAGGTAGCTAGGACATTATGCTAGTGAATGTCCCAATTCTAGAGCTAGTGATGATTATGTTCAAATATGTAGAAATTATAAGCAATCTGGACATACTTACCAACAGTGCAATGCTCCGTTTAATGTTAATAACCGAGATCAGTGTATTTAGCTGCAAAGTAAGATGGAAGACAATAATTGAGTTCCACATGATTCTTCAATAAATTGGGTGGAATGCGTCCATGCAATACTTATGTGGGCCCAGCAAAAAGAAAAAGATTCAATTCAAAAATTGAAAGTACTAGTTGCAGTGGACCAATGTAATTTATTCAATGGTATTCCAAATCTAACACCAATATCAAAAGTATTACCAATGAGGAGATCCAATTTGTCTGTGCAACTTGAGGATATCCTTAGCCCCGAGATAATGGTTCAACCAAAACCAGTACCAATTTTTTTGAAGTTTCAGGAGCCACCTTATCCATTAAAAGATCCTCTCATGAACAAGAAATATGACAAAGTCCATCCAGCAGTTCTAGTTCCAAATTTTGTAAGAAACTAATCTCAAGGGATCAAATTAAAACCCATGAAAAAGAAAAGGGCCTTGGGAATCATTGCCAATATGAAACCATATGATATTATGAAAGATTTAGATGAAATTAAACCTTCTATTACAATGAAGCAATTATTAGCAGTTGTGCCAAAATGTCGTTGTAGATTGAATTCCTTGTTAATATGACGTAGAGTTCGTAATAAAGAAATTCATAAGATTAGTTTGAATCTCAATCTGGAAGCACCAACTATCGATGTATCAATTGATGGTATTCTCATTCTTGGAGTTCAAGTAGATGGTGGCTCTAGTGTAAATTTAATAAATGCCGATACAATGGAGGAGTTGGATTTAAAACAATTAGTATCCACGACATTGGTATTGAGAATAGTAGATTATAGTAGGATAAAACAAATGGATATTTTATATAGTATTAATATTGTAATCGCGGAAATTACATATGAAATTGATTATATTGTTTTCTGATCACAGAGTTCTACTTTATCATATCTAATATTATTGGGTCGGCCGTGGCTATATCAAGCCAAAGCTAGAAACAATTAGTTCCGTGGAACGTTAACTATTGGGGAGGGTAGTGACAAGATTGTTTTACAAATGTACCCAATTCAATATCATGGGGAGTCTCAAATTATGGACATAGAAGCAACATGTGATGATGAGTGCCAATTTGAGGCAGAGTACGACAAAGTTAATAATGCAATGCAAGTTGATAAGGATCCAATTCACATATGGAAGCAAGGTATGTTATACCAATATAAAAGACCAGGGGATTATTTTTTGTATCAAGAGGATACAACAAATTTTGATGATGTCATTGCTGGTTGGATGAATAATTGTGCGATAAATAAAGTTGGTACATTAGAACCAGAATTGGATAAGCCCGATTTGCTAAACCATATAAAGAATTTAGAGCAAAAAAGGCAAATCAATCCGGGGGTTAATGAGGAACTTGTGTGCTAATCCATTAACTTAGATTCCAATGAAACATCCCAAATTATCAATGTATACACTGGTATTACAAGTATAGAATTGAGAAATTGGAAAGAATTCTTTTGAAATCATAAATCTTCTTTTGCTTAGTCGTATGCGGATTTAAAAGATATTCTTGCTGAAGTTTGTGAGCATCGAATTACCTTAGAGGAAGATGTTACACCAGCTCGTCAAAGACAACACTCTTTTAATCCAAAATATTCTCTTATGGTCAAGGAAGAAGTAGATAAACTTTTAGACGTGGGCTTCATATATCCAGTCCCATATAGTGAATGGGTTTCACCAATTGTGATAGTGCGGAAGAAAAATGGAAAAATCCGTATCTATCAAGACTTCCGTAAATTAAATGTGGCTACCAAAAAAGATTATTTTTTTTTATCTTTTACGGATAGTATACTGGACGCAGTAGCTAGGCATGAATGTTATTCTTTTTTGGATGGATTTTTGGGTTAAAATCAAATAAAAATTACAGAAGAAGACCAATTAAAGACTACTTTTACTACAAAATGGAGCACATTTGCTTATAAAGTGATGCCATTTGGGTTATGCAATGCCATGGCCACATTTCAAAGAATAATAATGCAAGCGTTTTAAGACTATTTATGATTGTCAATGCAGATATTTTTAAATGATTTTTGCACATTTAGTACGGCAGCAAATCATTTCGAATATCTTGGTAACTATTTGGACTAATGTGATAAATATGGGATATCTTTGAATTTTGAAAAGTGTCAATTTGGCGTACCATCTGGAAAGCTTTTGGGACACATCATTTCCGCGGTTGGTATCGCTACTGATCCAGATAAAGTTACTCATATATTGGCTTTATCAAAGCCAAAAACAATGTTTGGTGTTCGAGGTTTCGTAGGCCATGTCAGCTATTATAGGCGGTTCATTCATTTATTTGCAGAAATATGTCAACCATTAACAAATCTCTTAAAGAAACTGCCAGCGGATAGATCTAGTCCAATTTAGACTGAGAAATTTATAAGTGCGTTCGAGGAGTTAAAACGAAAATTGGTATCAGCACCAATACTTGTTGCACCTTGTTGGAGAAAATCCTTTCATATTTATGTTGATGCCTCGAATGTTGCTACTGGATCTGTGTTAAGCCAGCAAATGAAAAGGGTTTGGATCATCCCATCTATTATGCTAGTTGATAATTTATTACTGTGGAATGAAATTACACTACGACTGAACGGAAAGCCTTGGATATGATCTATTCTGTCTAGAAATTTCGACATTATTTGCTTGATTATCCATTTGTATTTCATGTCAATCATGATACTCTTAAGTATATGATTAATAAATCTCAATTGAATAGACGCATTGCTCGATGGATGTTACTCCTTCAAGAATTTAATTTTACTATTAATATTCAACTAAGAAAGAAACATGCCAATGCAGATTATTTATCTCGATTGTCCAATATATTTGATAACAAATCTATCAATAATGCACTTTTTGATGCGGAATTATATTCCATCGACATGATCACCCCAAAATATAGTGAAATGATCCAGTATCTGACATTTCAAATATTTCCACCTACATATAGTGAGAAACTTAAGAAGCACTTGATTTTGAAAAATGTGCCATATACGATGATTGGAGATGCTTTGTACAAGCAAGGGCAAGATGGAATTTTAAGCCGTTGTATTTTTCAAAGTGAAGTACGTACCATATTCGAAGGATGTCATTTGGATAGTTGTAGAGGGCATTTTGCCGGTGACAACATTGCCTACAAAGCTTTAATGGCTAGATATTGGTAGCCAATAATATTCTCACATATACACCAATACGTCTAACGTTATGATCCTTGTCAGTATATTGGTAGACCTACTGGAACTTCTACCATGCTGTTGGTACCAATTTTAGCACAAGCACCATTTGAGAAATAGGGTATTGATTTTGTAGGACCAATTGCACCAGCCTTGCGTAATAGGCAAAAAAGATATATTTTGGTAGCGACTAATTATGTGACAAAAAAGGCGGAGGCAATGGCAACAAAAATTGATAATGCCAATATCGTAGCCACGTTTTTATATGAGAACATTATCACTCAATTTGGGTGTCCCAAAGAATTGGTTAGTGATCGTGGAACCCATTTTATTAATTCTACAATTGCGGCTTTGACAGATAAATACCAGATCAAGCATCCGAAGACAATCCCATATCACCCTCAAACCAATAGATAGACTGAAAGGACCAACAGTATTTTATGCAAAATTTTAATTAAAACAGTGACTGATGTGAGAACGGACTGGAATAGAAAATTGTTTGCAGCCTAGTGGACATATTATACTGCATATAAAGTGACTACTAGTTCCACACCATTCCAATTGGTATACGAACAAGAGATAATATTATCAATTGAATTGGAAATTCCGAGTTTACGAATTGCATTAGATGAACATCTTGGTGACAAGGAATTCTTCCAACATCGGTTAGCACAATTAAAAAATTTAGATGAAGTTAGGGCTACGGCTCTTTTAACTATAGAAGCTACACAGCGCCGCGATAAGAGTTATTATGATAGTAAATTACGTCCTAAATCTTTTATATCCAATGATCTAGTATTGCTTTATGATAGTTGCTTTCACAATTTTCCGAAGAAATTTCAAGTCCGTTGGCATGGACCTTATCGAGTAATTGAAGCCTTTTTTAATGGTTTAGTTCAATTGGAAAATTTTATGGGTACTCAATTTACCACCCGAATTAACGGCAACCGTTTACGTGTTTATTTTACATAAACTCGGGACGGATTTTTAAATCTGGAGGTAAGAAGGTGTACCTATTCATGATAGCTTACCTTTATTGAAGGAGCATGATGGTTAGAAAAGACGGTTGATGGTCAGTTTTGTGTCCTAATACAAACTAGTCAGGCAAATCGGAAGTGATGATCTGATACACTGGATTAAAGATTGTTGCTTTAGACTCCAAGTAAAAGGTTCAGAGTGGGGCACTTAGTAAGAATTTTTGTTAGTATTCTCTTTTGAGCTTGATTGTGCGAGTGTATGCTTATTGAAGTGTAGAATTTTCTACAGTTAGAGAGTAATGATTAGTTCGAGCAAGGAGTATGTAGTCAATATTATACAATGTCAATAGAAAGGTCGTAGAGAGTTGCGGACAGAGAGAAGAATGTCCGAAACGTGCGAAGTAAGAGTAACTTGCAATCGCCGTCCCTCGTGGTGGTCACCAACATGGAGCCAATGAAGTTGGAAATCTATTGGTCCCTACAAAGGCAGAGAGATTTTAAAAATACACAGATGTATGTGTTTTTGTAAGGATCGGATAATTTGCCTCCAATTGATATAGAACTAGTGGCAGAGTATATAAAAAATTACGATCCAGAGGATGGTTCAAGTATAATAAAAGAAAGAATAATTAGAATCGATGAGAGTATCTTACAGAAGGTATTATATTTACCAATAGGTGAGTTAGCGGTAGGCGTCAAAGTGTCCAGTGACTTCAAACCAAGAAGTTTCTTTAAAGAAAATATGGCGTCTTTTGAGAAGAATGAAGGCTGAAAAGTGGTGGAGGCACTTACTCTAGAGCTTGCGAAGTAGATGCGGTTCATTCAGAAGTAGTTAGGCTTGAATTGGCATACCACATACATGTCCAAGCGCTTATTGTTTGCTGCGATTGGAACACTTGAAGGCATGGTCTTTAATTGGGCAACCTTTATAGCAATCCATATCCATGCAAAAATAGGAGCCAAGCGGAAAACGGGTAAATTTGCTTCTTTGCTATGCTCTAACTATGTGCACTTCGTTATTGCACATACGTTAAGTCAACCAACAGTGGAGAAAAGTGTACCCTCTCCAATGCCGCAATAGGGTATGCAAAGTTTACCAGTTGGTCCAGGGGTAGTGGTGCACGAAATTGAAGAAACAAGTAGATTGTGGGAACAGGAGGCTATCTCGGAGACTACAACAGGGCTGGCTTCAATTTGTGCAGTAATTGAGAGGGTGGCTGATGCTCTAATTTTGAACACCGGATTACTGGAGGGAGAGAACCTCACGGAGGTAATATTGGGTCAAATTTCCCAATTGCAACTTATTGTGGGTCAGTTGGAAGAAAATCTAAGACAACAATTGGAGTCGAGCCGGAAGGAGATAATGAAAAAAAACCGCCGAATTGTGGAATAGGGTCACCTTATTAGGACAAAGACAGAATCCAAGTTGGCATTGGAGCGGAAGATAGTGGAGGAAAAGAAAAATTGGGCGAACGATAAAGATTGCATTCAAAGAATCCTGAACGACCAAAAGCAAGAATTGCAGGATATGGGATTTGGAATGGGAAGCATTGTAGTGTCAGTTGCAAGCAGAATGTGAAAAAACAGCGAAATTGGAACAGGAAAAGATAAAATTGGGAGACCAATATAAAATTGGAACAGATAAGTTGCAAGCAAAAATTGGTGCCTTGAAGGATGAAGTGGAAAAATTGGAGGGCGATTTGGCCAATGTCGTTCGGCCATACATATTTGTTCCACCTGTTTTTAGTACTATTAAGCTAGAAGAGAAGATGAAGCAATAAGGGCACCAATTAGAGGTGAAAGATGCTAGGATTTTACAATTGGAGGTTCAGGTTCGGGAATTGGGAGTGGATAATGAAGATTTATCAGCGCAGTTGAAGAATAACCATGTCGATTTATTGGAGGAGGATGAGGACGTGCCATTAGAGCCAGACGCAGAGAAACCTTCAACAAATCTAGGAGTATCCCAATCCCAAGAGCCAGCTTCATAACAAAAGTTTTTTTATCAATTCTATCTTTACAAGGGCGCTGCATAGTTAGGAGTGGGGCTATGTAGAATAGGTAGGAAGTTTAGGATTTATAATATATAGTATTGTTCTCGTTTGTCTCACTTACTCTACTAATACTACATAAAATAAATTTATAAAGGGGAATTCGAACACAGGGAGAGACTATCCGCATTGAGTTAAACTGTTAGGATCACATAACTAATTACTTACTGAATATTAGAGTCCAATGCACAGGTACATGCTTTTCTCTAAAATATTGCCGTCCACTCTATTGATTCTGCTATTCCACAACTAAAGATATTTTGTGACACAATCCTCCACCAATACTCCTACTGTAATCTTCTGTCTTCTTCCGAATTCATAACAATAATTGGCAATGTTGCACCATTTCCACAGACTGCATACACCTGCTTCTTTCTCCAATCACTGGAAATAATTCCTCACCTACAACGTCTCTCGAAACAAATTGTTATTCCAATATTTTCCACCGCTCAATTCTCATAGTCAATACGGCATGACACTCACATCCACAATCGAACTTCATTGACATAGCCGGTCTTCAACCTCTAATGTATCGCAAAGAACTTTACGTAACAAACAATCATAATTTCTTATTCATCCACATATATATAAATTTTCTATTTTATTACTGTACTTCATCATTCACATGGTAAATCCTCTGGAATAGAATCCGGATCCTCCACTACAGTCTAACAAAAGAAAAGAGAGAGGTAGCACCAAGCTTACCTCGGCTCAGGACTATCACAGCCTAGCCCCGAACCCCCCATACCGAATCAATTTATACTTGCCCTATCTATGTTAACTGCTTCACAATCTATGATAACTATTTTTTCTAACTTCCTCATCGATTCTGCCTTCTAAACTAGCCATTTATCGGCTTCCTGCCTATTCTTAATCCTACAAACTATGTATTGTAAATCCTAAAATTCCTATCCATTCTATACATAGTTTGTACGATTAAGAATAGGCAGGAAGCCGATAAATGGCTAGTTTAGAAGGCAGAATGGATGAAGAAGTTAGAAAAAGTAGTTATCATCGATTGAGAAGCAGTTAACATAGATGGGGCAAGTATAATTCGATTTAGTATGGAGGGTTCGGGGCCAGACTGTGATAGTCCTGAGCCAAGGTAAGCTTAGTGCTACCTCTCTCTTTTCTTTTGTTAGACTGTAGTGGAAGATCCGGATTCTATTCCGAAGGATTATATCATGTCAATGATGAAATACAGTAATAAAATAGAAAATTTATATATATGTGGATGAGTAAGAAATTATGATTGTTTGTTACGTGAAGTTCTTTGTGGTGCATTAGAGGTTGAAGACCGGCGATATCAATGAAGTTCAATTGTGGATGTCAGTGTCATGCTGTATTGATTGTGAGAGTTGAGCGGTGAAGGAGAATATTGGAGAAATGATTTGTTTCGAAAAACATTCTGGGTGAAGAATTATTTCCAGTGATTGGAGAGAGAAGCGGGTGTATGCAGTCTATGGGAATGGTGCAACATTGCCAATTGTTGTTCAGAGCTCGGAAGAAGACAGAAGAGTATAGTAGGAAAATTGGTGGAAGATTGTGTCACCAAGTTTATCTTAGTTGTGGTGTCATACTGCATTTACATGCAGTGTGTAAAAATAATATATATCTTGTATCTATTATTATTATATGTGTGAATGCTAGAGATTATTTTAGAAGATATTATAAGGAGAGGATTTATTATAGCCACTTAGTTAGTGAATTAAGATGGCTATTTGTTTTGTTCTTACCTTATTTATATCCTAGAATAGACTCTTTTGTAATTAGAAGAAAGGTGAAGATTGTTTTACCTTTCTTATTGATTTTGAGGTAGAATGGACCTTGTAAGGAATAAGAAAGAAGAGCATGGGGTGAATAAGGCCAATCCAATAGGATTTGGCTGCCCATGTGAGCGTCTCATAGTCTAATATGGAAAGAAAGGGAGATATACTCCTCTTGCTAGACCGAGAGAAGGAGGCAGTTTTTGAGTGGTGAACTTTGGAGAGAGATAGCTCCGAGGAGATACAAGTGTTTGTAGTGAAAATTAGTAGATGTGTTCTTCAAGTTGTGAAGATTCTAGAACCTACTCACTTGCTTGTTTTGGAGTTGTGAGCAAAACATTATGCTTGTTTTAGTAGAGTAGGGTTTGCTGCCACCCGATGAAGAGGGGCAGAAACTTTGAGCTACCACTGCAAGTTTGATTTCGAGTCTTTTTTAGTGAAATTTATAAAAAGTGTGGAAAATCGTGCTAGCTTTCTATCAAGACATCTCTTGTAGCATTTGGAGTTGGAGAGCAAAAGTTGTGAGCTTGAGAGTGGGAAAGGGTTTGCTGCTACTTGATGAAGAAGGGCAGAGACTTTGTTCAACCACCCAAGTCGGACAGTCTATTCGATCTTTTTGATATTTTAGGTGCTTATAGTAGCTTGTGTAAGCTTTCCATAAAAACAAAAATCAATACATTTGGAGCTTTGATGAAAGTTTTATGAGCCGTGAAGTATCAAAGAGGGCAAATTGTTGCTAGGGTTTCAAGAGTAGAATCAACTAGCTACAAAATCTGGAGTTTGAGAGGCATGCATGCAAAATTTTAGGGCAAGCTAGATGATGGAGTGAGCTTTCTAAAAAGCTATTGCATGTCTAATTTGGAGAAGGAAAGTGATCACAACAAAGACTGAAGTGAAGAGGAGCTTTGCTGCCTTTGCATTTGCTTGGAAATTTTAGCGCCTACTTCTTTTAGCTATAACTTTTAAATGGTAAGTCATCTATTTGTGAAATTTTGATATGTTTTACAATGGATTATTGGCTTTCCATAGGCTATAAGCACGCTTGATTCGATCTTTGGATGAATTTTTAGTGATTTATTTAGTTTCAGCTTGTTGTATAACTTGTATTCCTCATATGCGGTTGTATTTTGAGGTATACTTGAATACATACATACTTTGCTTATACCTATTATATCAAGGATTATACAAGTATTGTATCAAGTATTTATACAAGTATTTTACAAGTATTATATATAATATTTATATAAGTATTTATACAAGTATTATACTAAGGATTATATAAGTATTATTCAAGTATTTATACTTTATATCTGTACAAGACTTGTACAAGTATAATACAAGTATAACTTGAAAGCTTGAACAAATATTATGCAAGTATAGAACATACTTGCACGGCTTCCTCTCATGTTCCTTGCTAGTTCTAGTAGCAGCTAGGAACCCGGCGTTTTCCCAAGGCGAATTCTCTCTACTTGACAGCGGAATAGCAAAACCAGTAGAGTGGACAGCATTATTTTAAAAAGTGTATACATGTGCATTGGAATCTAATGCTCAGAAGGTGGTTAGTTGTGTGACCCTTACAGTTTAACTCAATGCGGATGGTATTTCACTGTATTCAAATCCCTCTATACAAATATATTCTGGACAGTATTGGTGGAGTAAGTGAGACAAACGAGAACAACAATCCATAAAGATGTCTTCTTCCAATTCTCCAATCAAGAAGGCCATCTTCACATCCATTTGATGTATTTCCAAGTCCATTGCTGCCCCAATTGCCACAATGGTTTTAATGGCGGTAAATTTGGCCATGAGAAAAAATGTCTCATTGAAATCAATACCTACAAGTTGTGAATACCCTTTGGAAATTAATCTTGCCTTATATCTCATAATATTATCCATTTCATCCTTCTTGGTTTTAAATACCCACTTACAACCAATTGAAGATTGATTTGATAGAAGTTGAGTCAATTTCCATGTTCTATTATCCATGAATGATTTGTATTCTTCTTCGATTGCTTTTTCATACTTAATAGCATCCATGGACTTCAATACATCACATAATGTCAATGGATTAGCAAAAAATATAATATTGGCATGTTCTTCACTTATTTGAGGAAAAATGTGGTTCTTCCACCATTCATCAAGTGGTTTTCTTTCTCTCAATAGATATCTCCTTTCATTTGAAGAAGAAGATTCACCTTGTTGAACTCCATGCTCTCTTCTAACCTTCTTTTCTTTTAAAACTTATCTTTTCTCATTCAAAGGTTTATATTCCTCATCATTGTCATCATAATCTTCAATATCTTCATTTCTTTTATTGCTGATTTTATCATTTATAGAAGCCTTTATCTTATCCTTCTTTTTAAGCTCTTCTTCTTGATTTATATCTCTACCATCATCATTGTTTTCATCTTCTTCTTTCTTTGCTGAAATTAAAGATGTATCCACATTTATATCATTATTCGTACTTGGATACATCTCCAAGTGCTCACAAGCACTCTTATGCTCCAAAAATTCAACATCACGGCTTTTAATGATTTTCTTGGTTTCTAAACACATTAGCCTATATGCCTTGGTACCTTTATAATATCCTAAGAATATACACTTTGTACCTTTTGGATCAAGCTTGGACCTCATGCAATCTGATATTTTTCTATATGTAATGCATCCAATGGTCTTCATATGTGAAATGCAAGATTGTCTTCTCTTCCAAGCCTCTTGTGGTATCATTGATGTAGGAGCCTTTGTTAGACACCTATATCTTGTATATACGGCATTCACCATAGCTTCCGTCTAAAAATCATAACCAAGATTTTGAGCATAAAGCATGTTCTTTGCCATGTCTACAATGGTTCTATTTGTCCTTTCAACAACACCATTTTATTGTGGAATATATAGAGTTGTGGTTTATCTAGCAATTCCTTTATTCTTCAAATAAATATCAAATTTCTTAAATATGTATTCACCTCCATTGTCCGTACGCAGCACTTTGATCTTGTATTCACTTCATTTTTCAACAAGTGTTATAAATTCTTTAAACTTCCAAAAGAACTCACTCTTAGCTTTAAGAATATAGATTCAAATCTTTCTTGAAAAATCATCAATAAAAATGAAGAAATATCTTACTCCTTCAATACTTGTGGTCTTCATAGGTCCAAATATATCAAAATGGACAATCTCCAATAACTTTGTAGCACGTATTGTTACACCACTTGGAAACAAAGCCCTTTATTGTTTGTCTTGTATGCAACCTTTACATATAAGTTGTATTGCATTTTGACTTATTTTGCCAAGATCTAAATTACTTACCATAGATTTGAGCTCTATCATACTCTTCATATTCAAATGGCCAAGGCGACAATATCATATATTCAACTTGTCTTCATTTGAAGTAAATTCAGTAAATGTAGCTACTTCCACTCCATTGACCTTTTTACAATTGAGGTAGTACAAATTTTCCTCTCTAGAGCCTTTGGCAACTATGTTTGCACTCAAAGTTCTTACAAAACATCTATTCATATTGAATTGAACCATAAAACCTCCCATTACAAGTTTATTCACCGAAAGTAGGTTTTGCTTCATCTTTTGTATATAGAGGACGTCTTTAAATCTAATCCTATTGATTTGTCCATTCACCACCACCTCCACCATAATGGATCCAATTCCAATGGCTTCACATGTACCACTATCCGCCAAGACCACATTTGATGCTAGAATTTCTTCATAAGTGTCAAATGAATACTAATAAAGTGTCATATACTTAGAAGAACCTAAATCCACAATCCATCTTGCCATGGCAGCCATAGAGGTCCCATTTGTTGCCATAAATGCATAATCTTGTCTTCCAAATTCATGTTGCATACTATTTGCATTCTCCCTCTCCATCTTTTTGTCTTTGTAATAATTTCAAGCAAAATGTCCTACTTTGCCACAAATGAAGTAAGTTTTGATATTACCTCGTTGGTTAGAATAGTTGCCTTTCCCTTGATGTGAATAGAGTGTTGAATCTTCACCTTGAGGCTCCTTTTCTTTCTTCTTGGTTACTTCATGGGCAAGTCTTACCATGACATAATCCATAGTAAGTTTTTTTAAATGACTGGATTCCAAAGCCACAATAAGGTAGTTGTAGGATTCCAATAAGCTCATAAGTAGAGTCATAACAACATCACACTCGTCTAAGGGCTTGTCTACAATTGCAAGTTGATTTACAAGTGCCTTCACCTTATTGATGTGTACCATGAGATCTTCATCTTGTTGATGTATACCATGAGGTCTTCACCTTCTTCCATCTTGTAAGTGAAGAACTTTCTTCTTGTGTAGATGATGTTAGATAAGTTTTTACTCTCATAGATGTTGTAAAGAGTCTTCCATGCTTCCGCTGGTCCCTTGCAAGAAATAATGTGGGAGAAATTGGCTTCATTAACATTGGTTGCAATCAACCCAAAAGCCTTCTTTTCACAACGTTTGTATTCTTTCTTCTCTTTCATATCAACATCTATGCTTAGAGGCTCTTCACTTTCATCTACAATATCCCAAAGATTTAAAAAAGCCAACAAAAGTTCCAATTTCACATTCCAATAGTAAAAGTTCTTACCTCTAAACTTCTCAATTGCTCCTAAGTCTTCACCCTCACTTGAAGCCATATCTAAGAAAGAGATGTATAAAAGAAAATCAAAAGAAGTAATCCTAAAGTTTTCAAAATTAGCAAGAAGGTGTTGCTACTTTATAAACTGTCAAGGACTTGAACTAGAAAAAGATGTATAATCTAATGAAAACTGTGTCAAAGTAAAGTCACAAAATAAAATAAGGAAGTATGTATATTCAAAAGAAAACTGGAATGGCTATTGTCAAAGACTGGAAACATGAGGACTCTTGAAACTAGACTAGGATCAAGAAAAGAGTTGACAAGAGTAAAGAGGGCTTCACTCTTGCCTCTATAAATACTATCTAACTAAGAGCTACATGGCAGTATTCTATAGGACCTCATACACGTGTCTAATTTGCAAGACACGTGTCAAACTTGCACGACAAGTTTCTCACATGTGCGCCACGTACTTGGCTTGTTCCACAAGCTACCAAAATGTGTGACACATGGCTAGCTTGTTCTACAAGCTACCAACATGTGCGCCATGTGGCTACTTTGTTGACCAAGTTTCTAACCTACCAATCACCTATAGACATGTATAAAGGTGATTTCGCATCTATGAAGCTTCTAGGAAGCTTTCTATCAGATATTATCAAATCAACTTATTTTACCTACTTCTATTGGTCTATTATTACTTAGATAATTTATTGGAATAAATCTTATGTCCGTGACATTATCCCCCCTTCTAGGGACGAGTTCCACGAGGAGCGGTGATTACATGTTGAGAAAGTCCAAAATACGTCGAATTGTGCTTGCCACATACTCAGATCTTTGTTCCCTTCGAAGGTAGTTGATAGGTCCTTTCAGCCATCGATAATGTCCGATACCAGGGCGAGAGGACCACCCTATTATTTGATCATTGTTGAGGCCTTCATAACTTCTTTCAAAGAAAACATTAGGAACACCATCAGGAGTAGTTCCTACCTCTAAAAGTATCACCAAACATTGAGAGTCTCTTCCAAGGTTGTGATACCAAACACGTTGTATTTTGCCATCAATCCAAGGAAAGACATGTTGTTCTTGAGGGTCTTCATCTCTATTCCGTCGTCTTGAAGGTTGTGATAGTCGTAATGTCTCGTCCGATAAATCAACAAATAATGGCTCTTGAGCTGAATTCGCTGGTTGTTGATCCTCCATCTCTTTAGCACAAACAAAATCTAATGACAAGCAATGATACAAGGTAGGATGAAACCTCTATAGAACCTGCCTTGCTTTATAACGAAGATTTTCTTGAGTATTTATCTTGATTTTGATAGATGTCGTCGATGAAATGCATTAATTTTTATTGATGCATTTGTTAGATTCTTTGATGGCTCCCATGTGCGTTCACTAATATCGTATCCGTGCCAATGCACAAGATATTCCAATCAATTTCAGCGCCGCCTTGAATCTAAAATCTCTTCAACCTCGAATTCTTCATTGTTGTCCACTTCTACAGGAGGCGGTGGTATTTGTCTTCTTCCTTGTATGTCCACTATCTTGTATGGCTCGAGTAGTGACACGTAGAATATAGGATGGATCTTCATGGACTCCGGTAGGTGTAATCGATATGCAACTGGATTGATTTGTTCAGAAATAGGAAAAGGTCCAAGCCTACGATAGTCCAACTTATCACAAGGACGAGTAGTCTTGATATTACGACAAAATAACCATACCTTGTCCTCCACGTTGAATTGTGGTTGTTCCTTGCGATACGCATCTGCATTTATTTTTTATCATTCTTGAGCTTCTTTTAATTGCACCTTCATTATTGCGTGTAGCTCTGACAAACAATTTGCCAAATCTTCTGTTGCTGGATTATTAACTTTTGAAAAGCCAAAAGCATCAAATCGTGGATGATAACCATAATTGGCAAAGAAAGGTGTTTGTTGCGTAGAAGAATGTATTGTATTATTATAAGCAAATTCTGCCAATGGCAAAAGAGCTATCCAATCATCTTGTTGGTAGTTGATGGTACACCTTAAATATTGCTCTAAGACTTGGTTCACGCGCTCTGTTTGTCCATCAGTTTGAGGATGAAAAGCTGAAGATAACTTTATGTCCACTTTTAAGATCTTAAAAAGAGTTCTCCAAAATCTTGACACAAATTGAGTTCCCCTATCCGATATAATATCCTTAGGTAATCCATGATAGCGATAGATATTATCAATGAAAAGCTTAGCTGTTTCTTCACCTATGATAGATTTTGTGCATGGCACAAAATGTGCCATCTTGGTAAACCGATCTACTATCACAAATATAGAATCATAAGATCTTGAGCTTGAAAGATCTGTGATGAAATCCATAGAAACAAAAAGACCATGGTTGTTCAGGAATAGGTAATGGTTGAAGAAGCCCAAAAGGTCAATGACGAGGAGTCTTTGATCTTGAGCAGATATCACATGATTGTACAAAGTCTTTGACTGCCTTCCACATTTGAGGCCACCAAAAATCTCTTGATATAAGTTTCAAAGTCTTGTTGTATCTAAAATATCCTACCGCTGGAAAATCATAACATGCTTGAAGAACTCGAAAACGTGCTTCTCTTTCTGGAACATATAGATGTCCTTCGAAAGATAGTAGATTGTTCTTGAACTCGAATTTAGAAGCATCATGAGACTTGGAAGAATTATTCTTGATATCATGAATAAGAGGGTCTGAGGACATACTTGACTGAATTTGCTTGAGAAAAGTTGAATCAACAGTTAATGTTGATTTTATTGCTCGAAGATAAAACTGCTTTGGTTTCAAGAGAACTGTTCTTTGTTGCTCAAAAGCTGCATCTCTTTCTTTTGGTGCAAAATAAGAACGTCTAGAAAGGGCATCGGACAAACCTTGTTGTTTTCCTGGCCGATAAGTGATAATGAATTCGAATCTTGACAAAGACATGCTCCAACAAGCTTGACGACGATTCAACACGCGTGCTGACATGAAATACTCGAGGTTCTTGTGATCCGTATACACAGTGATTGGACTTGAAGCGCCTTCTAAATAATGACGCCATTCTTGAAAAGAATCCAGGATTGCAAGAAGTTCTTTGTCGTGGATCTCATAATTGATCTCGACTGCTGAGAATTTTCTTGAATGAAAAGCTACTAGATGAAGTTTGTCATCTGTTCCCATTCGTGACAAAACCGCACCCAAGGCAAAGTCTGATGCATCTATTTCCATAAAAAATGCCTTGGAGAAATCTACACGATACAAGATTGGTGCAAAAACAAACAATGTCTTCAAAGCTTCAAATGCTGCTTCCGCTTCTTGATTCCATTCGAATTTGTCTTTACAAGTCAAACGTGTAAGTGGAGCCGCAATACAAGAGAAGTCTTTGATGAAGATCCGATAATAATTGGCAAATCCCAAAGCATTGGACATCTTTTATCGTCTTTGGAATCTTCCAATTCATGATTGTTTCGACTTTTTTAGGATCCATTATGAGACCATCATTTGAAATGATGTATCCTAAGAAATCAACTTGAGTAGTGTGAAATACACACTTTTCCATCTTGGCGTACAATCCCGCATCTCTAAGTTTTTGTAATACTTGACGAACATGTATTTCATGTTCTTCTATATTCTTAGAATAGATCAAAATGTCATCTAGGTAGCAGACGACAAAATTGTCTAAGAACTCGCAAAAAACATCATTCATGAGATGTTGAAAAGCAGCTGGTGCATTCATAAGTCCAAAAGGCATGACATTATATTCAAAATGTCCATACCTGGTTTGAAAAGCAATTTTCTATTCATCTCCTTCTTTGATGCGTACTAGATTAAATGCTCCTCTTAGATCTATTTTTGTATAGATCTTAGCTTGATTCAATTGGTCGAGGAGTCTTAATATTAGAGGTAATGGATATCTATTCTTGATTGTGATCTTGTTGAGTCCTCGATAGTCAACACACATCTGTAATGATCCATCTTTTTTCTTCAGAAATAGAATTGGAGCTCCTGTTGGAGATTTAGAATGACGTATGAAATTCTTGGCCAAATTCTTGTCAATATACGCCTTGAGTTCAGCCAATTCATCTTGTGATAAACTGTAAATTGGTCCAAATGGTGGTTGAGTTCCTTCTTTAAGGTCGATTGAACAATCATATGGACGATGCTCTGGAAGAATATCTGCATTTTTTTTCTCAAAAACGTCTTGATAATCTTGATACTGACTTGAAATGCTACTTGAAGTCTTTCTATTATTGGAAATAGGTGTAGCATAAATGACAAAAGGTGATCCTTCTTCTGCAACGTACAAGAAAGCTCTTGCACCTACAAACGCACGTTTAATTCTACTAGACTTGTGATTTCTTACTGCATTAACTATATTGTTAGCTATACTTTTAGAAAAGTTTAGAGTACGAGAAATCCAATCTGTTTGAGGGTTGTGTTTTTCTAACCATGATAGACCAAGAATAACTGGAATAGAGAGAGATCTAATTATATTAAAAATTACGCAACCATTATACCCATTTACTACTACATCTAGAGGAAGTGTTTCATGAGTAACATCTCCAAAAGATAAAGGACGACCATCTATGACTTCTACGTGTACGGGTTTAGATTTTTGTACTATCTGTATTCTATGGCTTTTAACAAATTCTTCATCTAAAAAACAAACCGAGACTCCTGAATCTATTAAAGCAGAGGCTTTGTAATTATTAGGTCCTAAATACACATCTATTATAAAACAAGGAGATGGTTGTGAGGAGAAGATAGGACCTTCATTAGAAATTGTACAAGATCCCAGTCGCACGGTTTTTATTGTGGCTGGACAAATTCGTTTTCCGACATATTGTCTTCTTTGACAATCGTACTCCTCATCTTGTCGTTGCGTCGTTTCTTTGGATAATTTTGAGCAGTATGTTTAGGTTCTCCACAATACAAGCATAATCTTTCTTGTCGACATCGAGTCTTTTCTTATCATGGCGGCTTGCACGTATAGCATCAATTTGCATGTCTCGACTTTGAGGCATGTGAAAAGTCATTGGTGCTCCACGAATTATAATGTCGTGAGGTTCTCTTGTATACTTTCGGATCTGGTCAAAAAGCCGATTATCACACTTTACCACAAAGTCTATTGCTTGACTCAATGTTTGAGGATCGGATAGGTTCAACATCAATTTCTTCACTTCATATTATAATCCGTAGAGAAACTGACTGATGAGTGCAGCATCATCCCATTTGATATCGATTGCTAGTTGTCGAAATTATGATGCATATAATGTCACTGATTGATTGCCTTGTCATAGGATACAAAGCTTGTTGGTTGCAACACGAGTTGCATCATGTTCTCCATACATAGATCAAAATTCTGCTAAAAAAGCTTCTAAATTATTCCTAGTGTTTTCTTTATTCTCCCTGTTACTTATCTTGAGTAGTGTTTTAAAATTTGAAATGTTCTTCCCACTGAATCTTTCATTCTTAAAAATAACAGCTTTCAAAGCTTTTGTAGCTCTTTGTCCAGCTGCATTGGCAACTTGTTGCCCCATAAACATTTGCATGGTCCTAAAAAACTCCTCTGCAAAGTTTTGACTACCTCCTTGAGCTTGACTACCACTGGTTCTATTATCTCCCATCTTGCCTTAAAAATCTTGAAGCCTTAGAGCTCTCTCAGTGGAAGCACCAAATGTCGTGGTGAGAGTCTTAGCCCTAAGAAACACTGGGTCTTTTTTGCCTCTCGTTTCTTAAGTGCAAGATGAGATTCATAAAGTTCATAAAATTGAAAAATTTATATAAAAACATACTTTATTAACCCTAACATATTCTGCCTTTAGAAACCCGCCTTCAATTTTGCTCATAAATCCTAGGATATCACATCAATTGAAGCAAAATTTGGACACAAGGTACTTAAGAGAGTAAAGAAGCAAATCCCATAAACCTCTTGATTATAGCTCATGTGGTTAGAGAGAACCATGTTGTCAAAGTAATTCCTCCATGCTGCCTTTGATTCTGATTCTGGACCCCCTTTGCTTCACACCTTCATTGCTCTTCATTAAAGAAGACCTAAGTGCTGAAATTTTGGTAGGCTTATAGCTTATCTCATGTTGTAAACACCCTCCAAATATTGCTCCAAGACCCTTCTCCAAACTTGAGTTATAGGTTCCATCCTTCTTCTTTAATTTTGCCTTCTAACAACTCTGGATCCGACCGCAATTTTCCTCATAACTCCTCGAATATAACTCCAATAGCAATCAGTTTTTTACACAACTTAAAAGACTCATATATCTACAAACCCCAACAAATTTTTTCCACTAAAGTGTAAGTGGTTTCTAAGAACCAAGGTCCGAAAGTTTGTAACCCTCTCTGCCCTAGTCTAAAACACCTTCAACTTTCACGACTCATATCTCCCTTGATACTTAATGAAAAGACATGAGAATTATTTCTATGAGTTCCTTATCTTGTCTACTACAAATCTACAAAAACTCGCACCTAAAATCCTCTCTAAGCTTCTGCTACACACAAAAACGTATACTGCCTATCAAAAAGAAATCCTATCTCTCCAAAAAAACTCTCCTCTTTCTTCTTCACGACCCTTCCTTGTCATCTCCCTCCTGGTCTTCTTTATCCTCTTGGTCAAAAAAACCTCTTAGCCCATGTCTTTTCCACTTCCTCAACCTTTTTTTTTTACTAACTTGAACGAAATTTCACTTTTCAAGGTAAATTTCCATTGTATCTTCTTACTACTAATTTTCTATCAACCTTTCTTCTAATCTTAATCTTTTTATTTTAATGCATTCTTTTATGTTTTTCACACCATGTTTTGAATTACAACACGACACCGCAACTTCTAAAATGCTTGTGTCTTATCAAGAAAAAAAAAAGATAATCTACTCTTAAAATCAAGACAAGACAAAGCTATGATATTATAAGTGTATTCTAGTCAATCTGTCAAGGACATGAACTAGAAAAAGATGTATAATCTAATGAAAACTGTGTCAAAGTAAAGTCACAAAATAAAATAAAAAAGTATGTATATTCAAAAGAAAACTGGAATGGCTATTGCCAAAGACTGGAAACATGAGGACTCTTGAAACTAGACTAGGATCAAGAAAGGAGTTGACAAGAGTGAAGAGGGCTTCACTCTTGCCTCTATAAATACTATCTAACTAAGAGCTACGTGGCGGTATTCTATAGGACCTCATACACGTGTCTAATTTGCAAGACACGTGTCAAACTTGCACGACAAGTTTCTCACATGTGTGCCACGTACTTGGCTTGTTCCACAAGCTACCAAAATGTGTGACACATGGCTAACTTGTTCTACAAGCTACCAACATGTGCGCCATGTGGCTACCTTGTTGACCAAGTTTCTAACCTACCAATCACCTATAGATATGTATAAAGGTGATTTCGCGTTTATAAAGCTTCTAGGAAGCTTCTCTATCACATATTATCAAATCAATTTATTTTACCTACTTCTATTGGTCTATTATTACTTAGATAATTTACTAGAGTAAATCTTATGTCCATGACATAAACTCAAAATGCCCTTTTGTGAATAATTTAGTGTTTTCACTCTCAAAAAACTCTCAACTTCATTTCTAAGACTTCTCATAAGTCCTATGATCTATGTAAATGTCTCAAATCTGATTTGCCACTCTCATATCACTTTTATGCTCACAAATCACGTCTAAGCACCATAAGAGGTCGATTAAGCACCTTAAGCTTCTTTAACACATGAAATTACAAAGTTAGTCCACCAAAGATTTAACTTCAATAACAAAGCACAATATAAGTGTTTTATAATATCAATTTAAAATATAAATAAAACTCCAAATCCAAAATGCACTTAACAATAAGTAAGAGTAAAACAAGATCTAGATCTAGATCTGAATCTCAAAGTTGGGAGTTTCTAAACCTCAATATCAGAAATAATAATATGATCAATTCCACACATCAACAAAGACTTCAAAGCACTTCAAAATTCACAAGTAAAGGTGACTGGGCCCATAACCTATTGAAGAAAGCAAAGCTTGAAGTCACAATTCTTAGCATCAGCAAGGTTGTATACTAAGAGTAAGATATCTCTCACTTCCAACATCCATTACTTATAGGCGGTGGTTGCTGTCCTTAACAACAATATTCATCCTTTTACTTTTATATTCATCAAAGAATGTATCAAATATATCTTTTGGCATCTTATCTTCTATTTAGATTTCTTTTAGCATATCCAATATGTTTTTAGGATCCTTTTGCATTTCATCTGCCTCAAATATATCCTATGGCATATATTTTATATTCTTATCTAGTCTTTGGATATTTTGTAGCATATTCTTTATTCTCTTGATCTTGTCTCTTGGCCCTTAGCTTTGTCTTTTATTCATAGGATGGCCTTTCTATTTACCAAGAGACAATTCTTTGACCATGAACAATCTACTTAAGATAATATCTATTATTTAATAATTTATTTTACTATTATTTATTTACCTCAATATGGATGAGTAAGAAATTGAAATTATTTGATGATTGAATTTGGTGTGGCGAATGGGCAGCCAAAGACAAAATATATCAATGAAGTTAAATTATGAATAAAAATGTTGTGCCATATTGGCTGTAATAGTTGAGCAGTAAAAGAGAATATTGGTGAGACAATTAATTTTGGAATCGATTTTTAGTGAAAAGTTATTTCTTGTGATTGGATTGTGAAGCAATTGTATACAGTCTGTTAAGACAATGCAATATTGTTTAATGTTGTTATGAAATTGAAGGAAGACAAGAGAATATAATATGAGAATTATAGAAGATAATGTTACAAAGTATATTTTTGACTGCAAAGTAGTTGGAAGATAAAAAAGATGGGATTATTTTAGAGCATTTATATATTCATTAGACTCTGCCATTCAGAAGCAATTAATTGTGTGATCCTAATAATGTATCTCATGTATTTAGTCTTTCTCCTTGTTCAAATCCTCCCTTTACAGATTTATTCTAAGTAGTATTGGAAGAGTAAGTAAAATGACAAATCACGAGGAGTAATTGATATGAAATATTATACAATAGAAGATATACTTGCTGATTTGTTGACAAAAGCATTGATAAAGAATAGGGATCATATGTTGACAAATGAATTGAGTTTGAAAGCCTTTGACAATTAACAAAATAAAAATATTGAAAAAAATAAATAATTGTAAAAAAAAATTAATTTACTTAATAAAGGATATTATCTTAAGTAGGTTGCTAATGGTCAAAGGATTGATCTTTAACATATAGAGAGGGTATCTTAGGGATATAAGATGCGGTCAAGAATAAAGAATCAAAATCAAGAGGATAAAGTATGTACAAAAGAATATCCAAAGGATTAGATAAGAATAATTAATATATGGCATAGAATACCTTTGTGGTACATAAGATGCTAAAAGATCCTAAAATCATTGAATATCATCGTAGTACATGCCAAAGGATCTTAAGAGCATGGATGTAAAAGTCAAAGAATAAAAAATGTCTTTTTGGATAGCAACCACCATCTATAAATAATAGATATTAGAAATAAAAGTTATCTTACTCCACACTTCTCTTTGTCTATAACCTTGTTGATGCTAAGTGTTTTAGCTTCTAATTTCTCTTATTTAAAAATATACCATAGGATTTATTTGAAGTAGGTGAAATAGCAAAGGATCATATGGCCATATTGAATATATTAAAAATATATTTTCATAGAAGATTAGATGCCAAATTATATACTTGGTATATTTTTTGATAAATATAAAAATTAAAAGATGGATGTTGTCATTAAATGCAATAATCACCACCTAGAAGAAATAGGTGTTTAGATAAATAGATAATAATTGAAATTGAATAAGTTACAAAATCAAGGATATTACCTTAGGTAGGTTGCTAATGGCCAAAGGATTGTCTCTTAGTAAATAGTATGGCCATC
>JAWRVF010001518.1:0-62638 GCA_036785485.1 Physcomitrellopsis africana | reverse complement strand
AAAAACTACACAAGCGAGGACTCTACGCCAAGTTGGAGAAGTGCTTATTTCACCAAACTGAAATGGAGTTTTTCGGATTTGTTGCAACTACGGAAGGCTTGAAGGTGGATCCCAAGAAGGTGGAAGCAATTGTGTCTTGGAAAGTTCCAAAGACGGTTAGAGACGTACAATATTTTCTTGGCTTTGCTAACTTCTATCGGATCTTCATCAAGAATTATTCTCAAGTTGCTACTCCACTCACTCGATTAATATGCAAAGATAAGCTGGAATGGGTACCTCTAGCAGAAAAAGCATTTCAAAATCTTAAAACGGCATTTACTACGGTGTTGGGTAGAGAGAATTCGCCTTGGAAAAACACCGGATTCCTAGCTGCTACTAGAACTAGCAGGGAACATGAGAAGAAACCGTGCAAGTATGTTCTATACTTGCACAATATTTGTTCAAGCTTTCAAGTTATACTTGTATTATACTTGTATAAATCTTGTACAAATATAAAGTATAAATATATAAATAATACTTGTATAAATACTTGTATAAAATAAGATATAATCCTTGGTATAATACTTGTACAAATACTTGTACAAATAATATATATAATACTTGTAGAATACTTGTAGAATACTTATATAATCCTTGATATAATACTTATACAAATACTTGTACAAATATTATGTATAATACTTATAAAATACTTATATAAATACTTGATATAAATACAAGTATATATACTTGTATAAAAGGTATAAGCAAAGTGTATATGTATTCAAGTATACCTCAAAATACAACCGCATATGAGGAATACAAGTTATACAACAAGCTGAAACTAAATAAATCACTAAAAATTCATCCAAAGGTCGAATCAAGCGTGCTTATAGCCTATGGAAAGCCAATAATCCATTGTAAAACATATCAAATTTTCACAAATAGATAACTTACCACTTAAAAGTTATGGCTAAAAGACATAGGCGCTAAAATTTCCAAGCAAATGCAAAGGTTGCAAAGCTCCTCTTCACTTTAGCCTTTGTTGTGATCACTTCCCTTCTCCAAATTGGACATGCAATAGCTTTTTAGAAAGCTCACTCCATCACCTAACTTATTCTAAAATTTCGCATGCATGCCTCTCAAACTCCAGATTTTGTAGCTAGTTGATTCTACTCTTCAAACCCTAGCAACAATTTGCTCTCTTTGACACTTCACGGCTCATAAAACTTTCATCAAAGCTCCAAATGTATTGATTTTTGTTTTTGTGGAAAGCTTACACAAGCTACTATAAGCACCTAAATTATCAAAAGGATTGAAGAGACTGTCCGACTTGGGTGGTTGAACAAATTCTCTGCCCCTCTTCGTTGGGTGGCAACAAACCCTACTCTACTAAAACAAGCATAATTTTTTGCTCACAACTCCAAAACAAGCAAGTGATTAGGTTCTAAAATCCTCACAACTTGAAGAACACACCTACTAATTTTCATTACATATTCTTTTATCACCTTGGAGCAATCTTTCTCCAAAGTTCACCTTTTAAAACTGCCCCCTCTTTGTCTCAGTCTAGCAAGAGGAGTATATCTCCCTTTCTTTCCATATTAGACTATGAGATGTCCACATGGGCAGCCAAATCCTATTGGATAGGCCCTATTCACCCCATGCTCTTTTTTCTTATCCCTCACAAGGTCCATTCTACCTCAAAAATCAACAAGAAAGGTTAAACAACCTTTACCTTTCTTCTAATTACAAAAGAGTCTATTCTAGGATATAAATAAGGTAGGAATAAAACAAATAGCCATCTTAATTCACTAACTAAGTGGCTATAATAAATCCTCTCCTTATAATATCTTCTAAAATAACCTCTAGCACTCACACATATATTAACAATAGATACAAGATTTTTAATATTTTTATACACTGCACATAAATGCAGTACGACAACGGCTCCAATCTTAGTACATCCAAACTTTGCAAAGACTTTCTATTTGGAAACCGATGCTTCAGATTTTGCTTTAGGAGCTGTACTTTTACAGATGGGCATCGACAATAAGCTTCATCCGGTTACATTCTATTCACAGAAGTTTTCTGCGGCTGAGATCAACTACGAGATTCATGATAAGGAACTCCTTGCTATAGTAGATTCTTTCCAAGAGTGGCGTCACTTCCTCGAAGGAGTTGTGTATCCGGTGACCGTATATACGGATTACAAGAATCTAGGATATTTCATGTCTGCTCGGGTTCTAAACGGTCATCAAGCTCGATGGAATATGTCGCTATCTAGATTTGACTTTGTTATTACTTATCGGCCTGGAAAGCAGCAAGGACTATCCCATGCCTTAATAAGAAGATCATATCTTGCGCCAAAGATTGGAGAAGCAGCGCTTGATCAACAGTGTACGACATTGTTAACGCCAGAGCAATTCAGGATTTGTGCTATTGTGGTGCCAATTGATGCTGACTTCCTCAACCAGGTACGTTGTCATACTGCATTTACTTGCAATATATAAAAATATTAAAAATCTTGTATCTATTGTTAATATATGTATGAGTGTTAGAAGTTATTTTAGAAGATATTATAAGGAGAGGATTTATTATAGCCACTTAGTTAGTGAATTAAGATGGCTATTTGTTTTATTCCTACCTTATTTATATCCTAGAATAGACTCTTTTGTAATTAGAAGAAAAGTAAAAGTTATTTTATCTTTCTTGTTGACTTTTGAGGTAGAATGGACCTTGTGAGGGATAAGAAAGAAGAGCATGGGATGAATAGGGCCTATCCAATAGGATTTGGCTGCCCATGTGGACATCTCATAGTCTAATATGGAAAGAAAGGGAGATATACTCCTCTTGCTAGATCGAGACGAAGAGGAGGCAGTTTTAAGTGGTGAACTTTGGAGAAAGATTGCTCCAAGGTGATAAAAGAATATGTAATGAAAATTAGTAGGTGTGTTCTTCAAGTTGTGAGGATTTTAGAACCTAATCACTTGCTTGTTTTGGAGTTGTGAGCAAAACATTATGCTTGTTTTAGTAGAGTAGAGTTTGCTGCCATCCGATGAAGAGGGGCAGAAACTTCGAGCTGCTACTGCAAGTTTGATTTCAGTTCTTTCTTAGTGAAAATTATAGATAGTGTGGAAAATTGTGCTAGCTTTTTATCAAGACATCTGTTGTAGCATTTGGAGTTGGAGAGCAAAAGTTGTGAGCTTGAGAGTAGGAAAGGATTTGCTGCCACTCGACGAAGAGGGGCAGAGAATTTGTTCAACCACCCAAGTCGGACAGTCTCTTCAATCTTTTTGATATTTTAGGTGCTTATAGTAGCTTGTGTAAGCTTTCCACAAAAACAAAAATCAATACATTTGGAGCTTTGATGAAAGTTTTATGAGCCGTGAAGTGTCAAAGAGAGCAAATTATTGCTAGGGTTTGAAGAGTAGAATCAACTAGCTACAAAATCTGGAGTTTGAGAGGCATGCATGCGAAATTTTAGAATAAGTTAGATGATGGAGTGAGCTTTCTAAAAAGTTATTGCATGTCCAATTTGGAGAAGGGAAGTGATCACAACAAAGGCTGAAGTGAAGAAGAGCTTTGCTGCCTTTGCATTTGCTTGGAAATTTTAGTGCCTACTTCTTTTAGCCATAACTTTTAAATGGTAAGTCATCTATTTGTGAAATTTTGATATGTTTTACAATAGATTATTGGCTTTCCATAGGCTATAAGCACGCTTGATTCGACCTTTGGATGAATTTTTAGTGATTTATTTAGTTTCAGCTTGTTGTATAACTTGTATTCCTCATATGCGGTTGTATTTTGAGGTATACTTGAATACATACACACTTTGCTTATACCTTTTATATAAGTATATATACTTGTATTTATATCAAGTATTTATATAAGTATTCTACAAGTATTCTATAAGTATTATACATAATATTTATATAAGTATTTGTATAAGTATTATACCAAGGATTATACAAGTATTATATCAAGTATTTATATAAGTATTTTATAAGTATTATACATAATATTTATATAAGTATTTGTACAAGTATTATATAAGTATTTATATAAGTATTATTCAAGTATTTATACTTTATATTTGTACAAGACTTATACAAGTATAATACAAGTATAACTTGAAAGCTTGAACAAATATTGTGCAAGTATAGAAGATACTTGCACGGCTTCCTCTCATGTTCCCTGCTAGTTCTAGTAGCAGCTAAGAACCCGGCATTTTTTCAAGACGAATTCTCTCTACCCGACAATGTGCTACGACCATTGAAGATTCAATAGTCCTTGATATTAAGCAGTGTATCGATGATGACAAGTTCAAGGTTGAAGGAGATCTCTTATACTTTGAGGAGCGGCTGTATATCTCAAAAGGGCCAGCACAACTTCGAGTCCTTCAATCTCGTCATGACTTTCCAGCTGCGGAATATTTCGGATTCAACAAGACCTTGGAACTCATTTCTTGAGATTTTTGGTGGTCCCAAATGTGGAAGGATGTGAAGGATTTCACCCTCTCTTGTGACATTTGTTCAAGATCCAAGAACCCTCGACATCGCCGTTATGGACTTCTACAGCCATTGCCCATTCCGTATCGTCCATGGTCTTCAATTTTGATGGACTTTACTACAGATCTGCTGCCATCGAATTCATTTGACAGCATCTTTGTTGTGGTGGATCGACTTACAAAGATGGCACATTTTATCCCTTGCAAGAAGATATTGTCAAGCGAAGATACAACAAGGCTCTTCTTTGATAATGTGTATCGATATCATGGTCTACCAAATAATATCATGTTGGATTGAGGAACCCAATTTGTATCAAAGTTTTGGAGATCTTTTTTTAAGATATTGAAGGTAGACATCAAGCTTTCTTCGGCATTCCATTTTCAAACTGACGGCCAAACGGAACGGGTGAATCAAGTTTTGGAACAATATTTACGATGCAGCATCAACTATCAGCAAGATGATTGGACTGCATATCTACCGCTAGCCGAGTTTGCATATAACAACACCCTTCATGGGTCGACTCAAAAAACACCATTCTTTTCCAACTATGGGTACCATCCGAAGCTTGATCTATTGAGTCCGTCAGCGAATAACAACCCAACAGCTGAAGGATTGGTGCAGCAGCTATCGGAGCTTCAAACCACATTGAAGCTTCAATTGCAAATTGCCCAAGAGTCTTACAAAGCATCTGCGGATAAATTTTGGAATCAGGCACCTAATTTCAAGATTAGAGATAAAATATGGCTGCTTCGACGGAATATCAAGACCAAGCGACCATGTGATAAGTTGGACTACCAGAGATTGGGACCATTTGTTATCCAGAAGCAAATCAATCTTGTGGCGTACCGCTTAGAGCTACTAGCTGCTATGAAGGTACACCCCGTCTTTTATGTTTCTCTGTTAGAGCCTTATCAAGAATCGTCTTTTCTTGAAAGAGTGCAATGTCCGCCACCTAGTATGGAAATTAAAAAAAATGAAGAATATGAGGTGGAAAGGATACTAGATTCATGGCAAAAATGGAATAAATTAGAATACTTTGTACATTGGAGCGGCTACGATATTAATGAAAGAACATGGGAACCAGTCAAAAATCTTGTCAATACGTCAAGAAAGGTACAAAGTCAAGTAAGTGACTTGACTTAATAAAAAGAACAAATAATACAATAATCTCACAAAAGAAAAGTTATATATATAAACCCTCTTGTATTCAAATAAGTTTGTACAAAAAAGATTCAAATTTCCACAAAAATCCTTCATAACTTTATTCACTCGTAAGGACTTATTTCTTACTAAACTTTAGAGTTCAATAACTCTTAATTCAACTATTCAATATCTATAAAATTTACTTAAAAATGTAGATGATTTTTTTAAGTTTCACTATAAGAAAAAATCAACTATAAATTCATTTTTAATTGTTCAATATCTCAAAACCCCTAGTAGGTGCATAAAACCCTAGCTCAGAGACACCCGAGCACTATTTTCTTTATATCTCACAAACCCAAAATCCTAATACCACAAAAATTTTGTACATAGTCTTGTGACATAAACATATACACTTCTAAAAATTTTGAGCTAAAAATCTATCAAATTGCATAAGATGTAGCTCAAAATGTAACCACTATGTAAGCAGGTTACTTACTTCCCTTAAGTTTGTAGCACTAACTTCAACTCCCAATATCTTCTTCACCCTAGCTTGAATTTTATAGAGTTGTACATAAAAAGAATAGTTGTGAAAGTGCTCTCTCCAATCCTAGTTGCCGATCCTTGATTGCTCTCTGTATGTGCAAGTTATACTCAAAAGAATGGCAGTAGGTCCAAAATCAACACCTTAACTTTGAGTGCCTATAACTTCTTCATAAAAAGTGCAAATCATACAAATTTTACACCTAAACCAGATCCAAAAATCTAAACCTTATGATCCTAGCCTTTGATGTTCGACTCTACTTGAAAAAAAAATCCTAACTCCTAATAAACCCTCGGGCAGCCTCCTTGAAGCCCATTGGAAATGATTTTTGGCCAATTAGAATAGAGATTTCTATCATCCACTTCTTTTCATCCACATAGATGGCCAAACTACCCTTTTTACACTAAAGATCCTTTTTTAACCCTTCTTCTTATAAGATTTACATAATATGTGTTCTAAACACCAAATTAAAGAAGTAAATAAGATCTTAAGGATCACCAATGTCTAACAAAGGTGATTTAAGATATATACAATTTACTATCAATATAAAATTAACTTCAAAAGTCACTACTAAAAAAAAAATAAGGTCATATAAATTTTAATAATAATCCTTTTAATAGATCTTTTTTAAATTAACAACCTAATTACATCCTATAACCAATAAAAGTCTACTAATATGGCTTTTTTTTAGCTATATAGGAAATTGTACATTAAATGTACATGTACAATTTTTTCACATAGTAGCCAAATCACAACACGACAATGTCCTTTAATATTGTACCAATTTTCACCTTGATTTGACTGATAAATCTCTAGATATTATAAAATCCCTAAACAACTTCAAACTGCCAACTTCTAATACCTTGTCGTACTAATGAGCAAATATCTCGTAGCTGCACTATTAGATTGTTACAAGATTTCTTGTACTCTTAGTTCACCCAATCAACCAGACATTATCCAATTTGCAAATGTAGATGTTGCACCAATTGCACAAAGCAATGAAAAAAGCTAACCCTAATTTTCTTACATAAAATCCAAAGCATCAATACAAACCTTGACTTTGAATAATTATTGCTCCATCCTCACAAATCCTATAAAAGAATTTTTTTTGCCTCTGGCACGAGCTCAAAACCTTCTTCCAAATCCTACTTGCCGATCTCCAAATGTTCCAAATTCTTATCTTTGGTGTTGGTTTTTGTGGCTAGATGTCTATTTTAGACCCTGTTTCATATCTGGTCATCCCTTGGATATTAATCCAACTTATTTTAAGGGTATTTAAACTTAATCCTATCCTCAATTCAATCTTGATCTCTACTATACTAACTTTTTATCTCTTTTATCCTATCTTTATTGACTTGTGACTTTTTTAAAAACCATGAACTGGTTTCTACAACCTAAAAGAAAATTTTAATAACTTTTATCTATTAGCTATTAAAACAAGAATTAATCTAAGAGGCTTTCATAAATATTTTTTTAAATATCTAATGAATCAAGATAACTAAATATTAAGTAGGATTTATCTTTATTTATACTTTTTACTATATGAATGTGTTACAATACAACAGCGGGAAGCCACTAGCTCTTCATTCTGCACATGCAGCCTTTATTGCGCCACATACAATTCCTGGATTTGAGTATACATCTATTGTATGGCATTAGAATCTCCCATTGTGGACTAAAAGTTTGCTCTTAATTCCTCAACTAGCTCTGATACCACTGAAAGGTTTTTGAATTTCCAAACAATTTATTAACTCAAAGATCTAAAGAAAAATAAAAATAGACAAGCAATCAAGAAATGGTTTTGTAGTAGATCACAGAGAATAAAACTCTAGAGATATTAAATGAACAGAGTAGTAACCAAGTACACCCAATGCAAAATTGCATGCCCCCTCCTTTGAATGTGTTCCCAATATTTAGTCTCTCTTCCGTGGTTGAGACCATTCCTATCTGCTAGGATTAGTAATTACACCTAATTGCCATATTTACTAACAGTTGATACTAGGCTATTTAGATAGCTTAGCAATTCTGTCATTTATTTATTAAATCTTATATTTTCTATCCATACCAACTGGTTTTGTACTTATTCTATTACATAATGTTTTAGTACAATTTGACAAAATCTTAGATATGTATATTCTCTAGATATTTTACAATACATGACCTCTGATTTAATTTGGCGAGATCAACTTCTTTAATTGATAGATTGGTCTACACACTAAAATCGTCATAATCCTTTTATTCAATATATTGTGTAACTTATTAAGCTTTTTGTCTTCAATATTTTTAATAGATAAAACTAAAGACTTGTCCTAGTAATTGGATCTAATATTAACCTAATTAAATAATAATTACTATTTTAATCAACTATTATTTTATATTAAAGATCAAACTATATACTAATTTTGAATTGAAATTAATAGTTACAAAAGGAAAAATTGCTATTAGAACTTTTGTATCAACTTTCAAGTTGGTGGCCAAGTGACATCAATGTGATTTTTGGATGTTTTTCTACAATCTAGTTTCTTGCATACTAGTAAATCACAACTTCAACTTCCATAGCCAAGTGCTTAATGCATTTCCAAACAAGACAATACGTAATACAACAATGGTTTCTATCAAACTAGGAAGCTTTTCAAGCAACTTTTACCAACTTGGTAGCTTTTTGAGTTCTTTCTACTAACTACAAAGCTTCTTGAGCTACTTCCACCAATTATGAAGCTTCTTAAGTAACTTTCATTCATTAAAAAATCTCTAGAATATTTTAAAAGATTCTATAAATTTTTGAAGTGTATATCCTAAACAATAATGAAATTTTTGACTATCTTATAAATTGAGAATTTGAAAACTTGTATATACCAATAAAGAAGATATGTAAAAAACTTATTAGTGATAAAGATTGATTTCAAATTTTTCACTCAAAAAGATCAAATAAAATATGAATTACAACATACTAACTCCACATTTATATACACAATTAAAAGCACCACCTTTTGACAAACATATCATTTATGTGAGGATAAATTTATCCTTCAATCCAAATTATAAGATGGCTTCAATTAAAAATTGCTTAAAATTTGTAATAAAAAATATATGGAGTAATAAACAACAACAAAAAAAAAAAGAACAATACAAAACAAGTGAAATATGTACAATTAAACAATTACACATTATAAAATTAGTCACACTTTGTTTATTAGATTTTTATCTAATAAAAAATAAAAATAAAAAATAAAAATTATATTTTTAAATAATTAATTTTTTATCTTTTCAATGATATAAAACAATATTAATTCAAGTTATTATAAATAAACTATGATAGTCTAAAGATAGAAGATAAATAATGAAATAGTTAAGTAAATAATTTTTATCTCAAAGATTACTTATTTAAGAGATCAAAAGTTTGAACCTCACCAAGGCTCACAAGTAGTATGTAAGGATATTCTAGAGAGGTTACTAAAAATCTTATTTTTTATATGAATAATTAAATAAAAAATTCTAAATAAATTCCTAAAAAATTCTAAATAAATTCTAAATAAATTTTAAAATCTCTATAATATTTTTAAGATGATAATATCAATTTAAGGCTATTTTTTTCTATCTTGATAATTTTTTATAGTAATAAAACTAATTTAAATCAACTAAAAATCTTATTTTTTATATGAATAATTAAAAAGATATGAGGTTTTTTTTTCATGCTTCTTCTTCCTAATAAGTAACATTTATATATTTTTAATAAATAATATATATATATATATATATATATAAGACCAATATAGATATTAGATTCAATAATTAAATATCAATTCTTACAATTAAAAAAAAATACTAAACCAACTAAGATAATTGCCTCTAAGATCTATTAAGACTCTATTTTTATGATTTTTTTTCTAATATGACTCATTAATTTATAAATTCTTCTAAATTTTAATGAATATTTAAATAATCAAATAAAATCTCTAATCTTAATATCTTGGTATTTAAATAACTTAAAATTATAATTTTAACTAATCCACCAATTAAGATTCATTGGTGGGATTCACATTGGCCAAGTTTCTAATCTATCAATCACTTATAGATATGAATAAAGATGAAATTGCATCTATGAAGCTTTTAAGAAGCTTCTTTATAAGATATTATTAAATTAATCTACTTTTATTTACTTTAATCTATCCATATTACTTAGATAATTATTAAAATAAATCTTATGTCTATGATAGTAATTTCATATTATAAAACTATATACAAGATTTTGTAGTATTTGGATTTTGGATTTTTAAGATATGAAGAAAATAGTGCTTAGATGCCTACAAATTAGGATTTTAAGTACTTACTAGAATTTTTGAGATATATCTTATGATTGAAAGTAAATCTGTAGTTGATTTTATTTATGATAAAGTTTAAGAATATAAGCTACACTTATGAGAATTTTGACAAAAATATAATAGTTAGACCAAAAGATATGTGATCCTAAAGGTCAGAAAGAAAACAATCTCTTACAAGTGAATAAGGTATTGAAAGGTTTTATTATAACTTGTGTATTTTTTGCAAACTAAAGGAGTTTATTAGAAGCCAAGACTTTATAGAGATAAAAAGATGGATAAATAGAGCTATATAAAATTTTAATATGAAGATGAGGTTTTGAAAAGAGATTATTGATTTTCTTTGAAGTTATTAAGAATCTAACTTACTAATAATTGATTAGTTATAATTTGATATAAAAAAAGGTGTTAAAGATTTTTTAGATCTCATATAAAAATCTTATGTATAAACCTACTTAAATATAAGAGATTTTTATTAATATAATATATATTTATTAATATTATTATATTTATTTTTCTTCCTTATTAAGAATAAATTATTTATCAAAGTTTGGCCAATAAGATATAAATAAATTCTATATAGCTAAACGCTTAGTATATTTTTAGATTAAAAATCATGCCATATAACACTGGATATTAAAAATGATAGCATGGCAATTACAAATTAATAAGAGGCAATCTTATATGAAGGAAATGGAAAATACATTAGCAAGGACAAATGAGGAATTGAGTAGGAGACTACCAACAAGAGAGAAAGCGATGTAGAGATCAAATAAATCATAGAAAGTAATGGTTTTGTTTTGTTTTTTTTTTATTTTTTTTGAAAAGATTCACAAATATAGAGAGTAGTGATAATAAGAAAAATCAAGAAGTAAGAAGATGTTGTGTGGGTTTTTTTTCGGATTTTTTGCATTTTTTATATATTTGGGAGAAGATAATACCATGTGATGTATGTGATTTGGAGAAAGGAAGGTTTTTATTTTTGTAAGTAAATTAAAATATATAGTTGTGATGAGAGGAAATAGTCACGATTAGAACTAATATAGGAGAATAGTAGAGTTAGAAAAAATTATATTAGAAAAACATTGCTTATCTTCAATTTATAGAATACTTGATTAAAAAAATATAGCACATTATTAATATTTTTATGTCATCAAGTGAATAGAGATTATTATTTCTTGTCCAATGTATTTCTCTATGAGTTATTGTTCATAGTATTTTTATTTGATAAATAATTTTTTTTCTTTCTTTTGCACATAAATTGGTTTTTAATCAAAATAATAATATATATAAATTTTGATAAATTAATTAAAAAATCTAAGTTTCTTATTTTTTAATTTTTTCAATTTACTTAAATATATGTTATATTAATTTATAACCTCCATCATTTTTAAATAGCAGAATGCTTATATTAAAATTTTGAACAGAGACTTTAATTTCTATTCTTGTGAAGAATAAAAACACATGTGATGCTTGTGTTTGGTTATGTACACTTGATTTTTAAAATCAAATCAAATAATATGGATTTTATAAAATTTAATGAAAAATATAATATTTCTATAATTTCAAATACTGTAATATTGAATAACAGAATAATAAGTTGGATGAAATTTTTGAAACAACTCAAACTTTTTAATGAAGCAATTTCCTATTTATTGATTGAATTTTATTCAATAAGTATTATAATTATTTTTTAATATCATTCAAGAAAAAAAAATTACATTCTTGTTGCCAAAAGCACTCCTATGTTATTTAAATCTTTGAAAGAAGTGATTCTGAAATTTTACAATTGGTTTATATAACCTTAATAATCATTATCCAAGTTGCTTTGTACATTAAATAAATACAAAATAATGCATAAATAAAAACATAACTAGTAAAAACAGTTTAATTACATTGTAATGTATTCAACATAAATTTAAAAGGTATGTTTTAGTTATTGTTCTTACAAAAACATATAAATAATACGTAAAGATGCATTTTCTAATAATCTTTCAAGGTTTTAATTCTGTGAGATTTTAAAATGACATTTTTTAAAACTCCAGTAAGGTTTATTATTCATTTGAAAATGTAGAATCAGTACCAAACGAAATCGAATCTTTTATGCTTCAAGTTGAAGAGTGTCAATATGATCCAATTCTACCAGAAACAAGATCAAGTCACTGGTTTTCAAAAATGAAGTCTTTCTTGGCAGATCCCTTGGTTTGATGTTTCCAGTTGAAGATGCCAAAAAAATTATGTGGTGCAGAAAACACCAGATTGTTGTGCATTTTATCAAAGAAGCGGATGCCAGCGCCTTAGATTGATTGAGAGTATCAACTGCAATGCTAGAAATGCCGTCTTGGTCTTTAATCTCCTCCTGTTCTTCAATCTCTGAGCCACATGCAGCTTTGCAATGACGTCATCCAGAACCGAGACAAAGATGCTCCGAGATGATCCTTCTGTGCGGGCAAGCGCACGAATCTCGTTTTAAAAGAGCGTCAAGCATTTGAAGAATATGTTGGAGAGTCGAACACGTCCTCCTCCATGTTTTAGAAAATCAATCCAAGGTGAATATGTCAATACACTTCCACTGAGTTCCGTGAGGATATTTCACCGCAACACTCGAGACGTGCCTCTCAGTTGAAAAACTTGTCATGAGTATCCTGCCCAGGGCGATTTGTACTTCGTTTTTGAGGGTTGTAGAATTATATTGCTGCCTAAGGCACTTGGAAGTTGGGGCCAAATTTATTTGTTTTAATTGTTTTACCTGCAGGAGCGTCAATTTGAGGTGGTCCAGAAGAATCACACCATTTGTGCTGGGACCCGCTTAGCGACGTAACGCTTTTAGCTACAAGAGCAATCTCTTGTCCACACTCACACGAAACATGGCACATGAAATTTGTTCGTTGGAGGCACCCATTCCTCGAGCTAGCACGTATGCACAAGCAGATCTCGAAGCTGGTTGTCCTCCTGACTTGTGAGTCTCGTGCAACGCTTGCTTTTGTCAAAAAGCGGAAGCTTCCCATGAGTTGTTTCTACTTCTTTTGGACCTGTTTCACAGCTCTTCGACCTTGCTGCTGGCAGTCAATGCCAAGCCACTAAGCAAACCATTCTTCTTCACTAGAAAACAGAGATGGCGATCAAAGCTCCAACTTAACAGATTTTTGCGGAAATTTTTATTTACCTACACCTGAAAACCTACATCCATCACAAAGTCGTGAAATGCTCCGATCATTTAGTTTCAGTCTTCACAGACAACCATCGAACTTTGGTAATGCATATTTTTCCATCATCCAGAAGTCAACTGACCTACCAATTTAGCTGCGACTCATAAATAAATGCTTCAATATCAAATATGCCATGCTCTTTATGAACAACACATGCTTGGGACATGTCCATCCCGTTGATTTACTACTACTCTCCTTCATCCGAAGCTATACACAATCGACTCATTCGCAATCAGCCCAATACGAATGCAACATCCCATTTCAAAATTGATCCTAATTCCCCGATTGAATTCACCGATTAGAGGGCTCCCTCCGCTTCCCTCGCTCTAGCTCGTCCAATTTACTGTCCGAGATCACATCTGCAAGCTCCTCCCGTGGTAAGGGCCGGGCCAAGTGCGTGGGGCGCTCCTCCCCCGCCATGATCACGCATGACACAGGCTCGGCCCCTGCGACACTCCCCTTGGCAACATTCCCTTTAGGATTTGCGCTAGCTTGCGTTTGGCGAGCTCCAGCTGCAGCTCCAGATCCTGACGTCTCATCCGCAGCGCCGGGCCAAACATACATGACATGATCTGATCCCATTTGTTGCACCCTGTTACGAGCGTTTCGAAGCCGCTGGGTTATCCTCCTTCGCTTGTAATAAACGCAGCAGAAAAAGAGGACGGTAATACTGCCCAGAACAACCATGGCGGCGATCGTGGAGATGAAGTAGAATACCGATGCGGAGTAATTCCGGGAGCATTCGTCTCTGGCGGCGGAGCCATATCTGTTTCGGCATCCGCTCATCTTGCCGACTGGTTCTAATCACAGCTTGATTCCACAGACTTCGATGTCTAATCTGCACGAAAGATTAGACATCTATCCGCTGAATCTACTTCACTGTTCAACTCAAAGGAAAAACCTGTCCAAGAACTAGAAATTGGGCAATTTCAACCAAAGAAAAGTATATTTTGCAATCTGGAGATTACCTGGTCAGCATTTAGAGCTTCCCGACGACATAGAGGTCCGAAATCTTAGAACGAAACGGCATAAGACAGGAGTAACCACGGCCTGGGCAACGAGGTTGCAAAAGAATTCGACCTGCAACGGGGTTCAAATATCGATGAGGGGTGGAGGCAGTATTAGAGCTCGAAAACGAAGACCCAATTCAGGGAAGAACAAACCGGAGTTGGAAAAGAGACCCCGCCATTGACTTTGGCCGGTCGGGCATGGGCTTTTCACCACCCTTCGAAGCCAAGCTATGGTTGACAAGTAAACAGTACGACCTTAAGGAATCATTTGCGCCATCCCCAAAACGCAAGACGACTGTGTCTCGCAATGCTCCCCACAGAGTCTTGATTATCTCCTCAAAACGAAACCAAAACGAACAGCAGCTCTCTCAGACGAGCTCCCGTTCAAGCCGCCCTGCTGCGAACTTCCAACTTCCACAACCTGGAACCAAGCCGCGGACGCCCTTCACCACCAGTCGGCCGAATCACGGTACCACCGAGGCTCCCCAAGCGTCAGAGTGGCGATTGAACATCCATTGCCGCACACGATTCCCCTACAGACCTGCTCACGCCCGCTCCAGCTCCGGAGGCAGCTGCAACCCATGCTCCTCCGACGATGATTCGATCTACGCAGGGGGGGAAACGACGAAACGATGGGCGCCCATCCGCAACTCATTTCTCGTTTTACAGCAACGAGCAACACGCACACCGAGTGACTGGAGGCTGGAAGCGACAGTAACGGATGCGCTAAACCTCGGGAGTTGCTATACTCGTCGCCATCGTTCCGGCGCTGGTCCTATACGAAAAGCTCTGCCCCATGCTGGTAGCGCAGACAGGCCACAGACTGACAACGCAAACCTGATGCCTCATCTGCTGAAAGCTCACCACGGAACCTCCGGTCGCGACAAGAGCAAAAACAACACAACATGTTGGGATTTGGTGGGGTTCTGGTCCTGGCCATGATTGATCTCAGCGCCCTGCAGGTTTCGCCGCTTTCCCAAACCTGCTGCGTCGAATCTTTCGCATCGATGTCGTGCGTGTTCGGTGAATGGATTCGCAAATCCTTGCATCGCATCCATACGCAACTCCGGTGGGGAGTTGTTTATGTTTGATCCCCGTCTGATTGTTTCAGCGTGTCCACTGCTATATTTCATATTAAATAGGGAAAAGCTTGGATCCATCACGATCCTTGCAGGTTTGCTGAAGGCTTTTATCCACACCAACTCTCTTGTTTTGTTTTTGTTTGTTTCATTATTCACACATATTGGGTAGACCTGCCACATTGATTGAAGTGAAAAATAACAACCTATCTTATGCCTTAATAGTCTTGTTGCAAAGTGGGCATTAAAAAAACTAAATTAGTGAATACTGTACAACTTATTTATTTATTTAATTTCTATTTGATGTATTTGATGTATGTATAATTAAGTTGCTAAATAAAGTTATCTTTATTATCTTTTGGCATCTATTTTTAATTAAAAAGGATCTATTTATAATTAAAAAATCTAAATAATATTAAAATTTTAAACCATTTAAACAAATCTATTTATAATTAGATGTATTGTCTCTTTTTAAATATATTATGTAATTTTTAATTTCTAAAATTTCTCTTTATTTCAATGCAAAAATTTGGATTGAGCCCCTATAAGAAATATATCCTCTTTATAGTATATTGACATATGAAATATTTGATTTTTTAAAATTACCAATATGAGATTGAGAAATTGGAATAGTGTGGAAGAAAGTACATCATCCATTGAGTTGTATAGTCCAATCTATTTTTTGGATTTTGGTAGAGAAATTCTTTTATATGATTTTTTGATCTAAATTTTAAGATATAAAAATACAAAATGATACATCTAAAAAAAAAAAAAAAAAAAAAAAAAAAAAAATCTTGATTCTTTAAAGAACACTATTTTAGAGATTTGTGGTTTTATTAGCTTAAATGTGGGACTCAATTGTAAGAAATTAAATATTCTACTACATCAATTTGTTTTATATATTATAGAATGATCTTAGAATCTTTAATTTTGGATATGAAATTATTTTTGTTTAGCCTCTATCTATATTGTTTTAATTTTTAAACAAAGATATCATATATGATGCAAATTTAATATCCAAAATATATCAAATAGTTGATTTCTTGAACATTTTAATTATTCTAGCATCAATTCATATCTATATTTTTTTATTATAATAATGAATAGGTTCTTTCAGCCATCAATAATGTCTTATATTTGTATAAAAAGACCATCCAATTATATTATTGTTATTGAAGCTTTTATAATCATCTTCAAATAATATATTTAGAATGCCATCAAGATTGGTATTTATTTTTAATAATATTGATAATCACCTAGAATCTTCTTATAATATTATATGTATTATATTTTTTAATCTTTTTAAAAAAAGATATGCATTTTAAAAAAATTTGAATATCAATTAAAATACAATAAAGAATTTAGACAACTAAGGAGGTCCATCCAATAATTTTATAAATGATAGTTTTAAAATAAATTTATTAATTTTATATTCTCTATTTTATTTTTTAAAAAAAAAGAAGTTTTAAGTAGAAATAAAAAAAATTGAATCTTAAATTTGTTTCTTTTTTGTTTTAAACTATCTTATTATTAATAGTTGGTCTTCTATTTTTGTGAGGTAAAACAATATTCAACTCAAATTAGCAAAGTGGCCTCTTTTAAGAGTTATTCTAAGTATATTATGAAATTAAATATTATAAATAAAATAGCAGCAAGAAGAAGAAATTAGAAAAAATAAGTATGACAAAAAATTAAAAAAATAAAGAAGGCATACATTGTTTATTAGATTTTAAATGATGAATGATTAAAAAATTAAAAATATATATTATTATACCTTATTTTTTTATCTTTTGAATTATATCAAAAAATATATAAAATAAATTTATAATAAAGAAGTAATAATAAGTTTAAAATAGAAAATAAAAAGATAAAAGAATAAATATAGAAATGATAATTTATCTTAAGGATAATTTTATTTAAGATGTTAAGGTTTTCAGCACCACTAATACTTATTAGATATATAGAAAGATCTCCTAAAAGGGCCTTGAGGTTTTTGTCTTATCTTTCAATTTGTTTTTAAGGTGCTTCAATCTATATAGGACTTACGCACCAAAACCTCAACTAATTGCTCTCATGCTATTTTTTCCTATTAAAACATATAATTTTTAATTTTAAATTTATTATAGTATTTAAAAACACCTAATTAGCTTAGGATCCTAGTGGGGCCTTCAAATATTGTTCTAGCTCTTCATAATTGCTTCTAAAAGCCAATAAAATTATATTTAAGAAAATCCTTGAAATAGGTTATAAAATTACTAGAAAAATCTATAAAAATTTAAAATAGTCTTTTAATATCTATAAGATTATATATACTAAAATTAAAAAATAGGCTACCTTAAATTACTTTGATAATTTTTTATAGCCATAAATATAATTCAAATCAATTTTTAATAAAAATAATTTTAACATATTAACTTCATGAATTATTAAATTTTTTAATACTTGATAAAGAAAAAATTAGTATAGAAATTTAAGATGCTTAGTAGAAATAAATTATTTTATTAAATATTAAAAACTTTACTAATCCTTCTTTTTTCTATTAAATATTATACAAAAGTTTTAAAATAAATAAATAAATATAAAATATAATTTTAGATATTAATCTAAAAAATTAAGTAAGAAGTATAAAAAATTTTAAAAATTTAAAAATCTAAATATTAAATTAATTAAAGATAATTGATTCTAAAATTTATTACGATTTTATTTTTAATATATATTAATCTATAAGACTATTATAACTATAATAACCTTCTAAATACTTGGGTAGATTTAAAATATATATATGTCAAGGATATAAAACACAAACAACCAAAATATCAAAATATTCTTATGTCACTTGAAAGGAGTAAAGAATCACTCAAAGATGGTATAATATTAAATTAGAATGGCTATTGCCAAAGACAAGAAGAGTAGAGACTCTTGAAACAAGACTAAAAAAAAAAAGATGCATTGATAAGAGTGAAGAAGGCTTCACTCTTATTTCTATATATCTACCTAAGAGCTACATGGCGATGTTCTATATGACTTCTAACATGTATTCAATTTGTAAGATATGTGTCAAACTTCTAAATCAAGTTTCGTATATGTGTGCTATGTAATTAGCTTGTTCCATAAGCTACCAACATGTGTGACATGTGGCTAACTTGTTGGCCAAGTTTTTAATCTACCAATCATCTATAGACATGAATAAAGATGATATCATATTTATGAAGCTTCTAGAAAGCTTTTCTATAAGATATTATCAAATTAATTTATTTTTATTTACTTTTATTTATCTATGCTACCTAAATGACTATTAGAATAAATTTTATGTTCCTGACATTACTCCCCCTTCTAGAAATAAGTTCTATGAGAAGCAGTGATTATATGTTGAGGAAGTCTAAGATGTATCAAATTATATTTATCACATACTTTGATCTTTGTTCCCTTTAAAGGTAGTTAATACGTCCTCTTAGCCATTGATAGTGTTTTATATCAAGATAGGAGGATTATCTTGATATTTGATCATTGCTGAGGCCTTTCTAATTTTCTTCAAAGAAAATATTTGGAATACCATTAAGAGTAGTTTCTACCTCTAAAAGTATCACCAAATATTAGGAGTCTCTTGCAAAGTCATGATACCAAATATATTGTATCTTGCCATCAATTTAAGAAAAAACATGTCATTTTTAAAGATCTTCATCTCTATTTTGTCATCTTAAAAGTTGTGACAGTTATAATATTTTATTTGATAAATCAACAAATGATAGAATTTGAGCTGAATTTATTGATTGTTGATTCACTATCTTCTTAGTTCTAAAAATTCAAAAAAAATAACAAAAAATAATACAAGATATTTTCATTGAACTTGCTTTACTTTATAATAAAAGTTTTTTTTAATCTTGATTTTAATAAATATCATCAATAAAATACATTGACTTTGATTGATACATTTATTAGATTTTTAGATGGCTTCTATATGTATTCATTAATATTATGTTTTTACCAATATACAAGATATTCTAACCTATTTTGGCATCGCCTCAAATTTAAGACATCTTCTATCTCAAATTCTTCATTGTTGTCTTCTTCTATAGGAGGCGATGGTATTTGTTTTTATCTTGTATACTCATTGTCTTATGTGGCTTAAATAGAGATGCATGGAATATAAGATGGATCTTTATAAATTCCAATAGGTGTAATTAATAAACAATTGGATTGACATGTTTATAAATAAAAAATGATCCAAGTCTATGATAATCCAACTTATCTTAATGTCATAGGCATAAGATTTATTCTAGTAATTATCTAGTTAATATAGAGTAATAGAAGTAAATAAAATAAATTAATTTGATAATATCTTAGAAAGAAGCTTCTTACAAGCTTCATAGATATGGAATCACCTTTATACATGTCTATAGGTGATTGGTAGGTAAGAAACTTGGTCAATAAACTTGCCACATGTCGCACAAATTGGTAGCTTATGGAACAAGTCAAATATATGGCACACATGTGAAAAACTTGTCTTACAAGTTTGACACATGTCTTGCAAATTAGACACGTGTAGAAGATCTTATAGAATACCGCCACATAGCTCTTAGATAGATAGTATAAATAAAAACAAGAGTGAAGCCTTCTTCACTCTTATCAATTTCTTTCTTACTTTTAGTCTAGTTCAAGAGTCTCATGTAATTTTTAGTCTTTGATAATAGGCATTCAAGTTTCTTCTTGAATATACATACTTTTTTATTTCTATCTTATTATTTTTCTTTGACATAGTTTTTATTAATTTATGCATCTGTTTTAATTCGTGTCCTTAACAGATTGATAAGAGTGAAGTTATAATATCAGAGCTTTGTCTCTTCTTGATTAAAAGTGGATTACCTCTTTTTTTTTGATATGACATAAGCATATTAGAAGTTGTGGATTATCCACTTCTAAACTGATATTGTTCCTAGAATTTTTTTCTTTGTTCTTGAGTGTTTTATTTTGTAGTGAGAGTAGACACCTTTTTTCTTTTCTATTGTGGTATCATGGCAGAGCTTGCTGAAATAAAGAGTGCAATGGCACAAATGCAAAAGCAAATGAGAGAATTAATGCTCACATCACATCAACTCAATACACCACCACAAAGAGCAACAAGATTAATAAGAAGTGAAGATATAGAGATGATTCAAGCTACTTCAGGTTATACCATTTCACCTACAATTGAACACCATTCAAGCATCAAAGAATCAAAAATTAATTTGTTGAAAAAGTTTGATGGTACCAGATCTAAGTTTTGAGGATTCATCAATAAAGTACAACTAGTGATTGAACTTCAATCCCAAAGTTATCCAATCCAGGAGTCACAAGTCAAGTTTATTGAAATACTATTATCAGGTTCTAGTTTATCATAATTTTTATCTTTTTTTGAATGATGTGATCCAATATTGGATAATTTGGAGGCATTTTTAGCGAAGTTTTAATCTATGTATGGAAAACATGATGCAATTTGTGTGACAACCAATAAGATCCGTATCTTGCAATAAGACAATCGATCAGTGAGATCATATGCTTCATAATTTTGACAATTAACAATTGACACCAAGTGAGATAATAATACGCTTATTAGCCAATTTCTCTATAGGTTATAATATGAAGTAAAGAAATTGATGTTCAACTTATCCAATCCTCAGGTATTGAGTCAAGCAATTGATTTTGCTATGAAGTGTGATAATGAGCTTTTTGAATTTTGATCAAAGAGCCGCACAAGGAGGCCCCAATGTTACTATAATACAATGGCAACATCAATGTCTTTTCAATACATAAATTCAAAAGTAAAAGACATGCAAATCAATGTGGTACGTTTAAAATCTCTTATTGAACAAGAAAAGACTTATCGTCGTCAAGAAGAATTGTGTTTATATTATAGAGAATCTAAGCACATTGCTCAATATTGTCTGAAGAAATGATGTAACCACTAGATGAGGAGTACAGCTGTCAAAGAAGATAATATGTTGGAAAACAAGTTTGTCTAGCTACAATAAAGACCGTGCGGTTGGAATCTTATATAATTCTTGGTAAAGGTCCTATCTTCTTCTCAGAACCTTCTTTTTATTTTATAATAGATGTTTATATGGAACTTAAAAATCACAAAGCATCTATCTTATTAGATTCAAAAGCCTCAGTATGTTTTTTTAGATAAAGGATTTGTTAAAAGTCATAGAATACCTTCAATACAAAAAACTAATTCTGTACATGTAGAAGTCATAAATAGTCGCCCATTATCATCTAAAAATATTATTCATGAAACTCTTCCTATAAATGTAATAATAGATGGTCATAATAGTTGTGTAGTCTTTAATATAATTAAATCTCCCTCTAATCCATTCATTTTAGATTTATCATGGCTAAAAAAATATAATCCTTGAATAGATTGGATTTTCCATAGACTTGACTTTTTTCAAAGCATTAATAAGAGTCTTATAAATCAAATAACAAACCATAAGCTTAGTATAATAAAATCCGTACTTATAGGTGTAAAAGTGTATATAAAAGAAACAAAAAAAAAATCATCTTTTGTTATTTATGCTACATCCATTTCTGATGGTGGAAGGACTTCAAGTGGCATTCCAAGCCAATATCAAGATTATCAAGACGTTTTTGAAAAGAAGAATATAAATATTCTTTTAGAGCATTGTCTATATGATTGTTTAATTGATTTCAAAGATGGAACTCTGCCTCCATTTGGACCAATCTATAGTCTATCTTAGAATGAATTGGTTGAATTCAAAAAATATATTGATGAGGACTTGGCCAAGAATTTCATACGCCATTCAAAATTCCAAGCAAGAGCTCCTATTTTGTTTGTAAAAAAGAAAGATGGATCACTACGGATGTGTGTAGATTATCGAGGGCTCAACAAGATTACCATTAAGAATAGATACCCTTTATCTTTGATATTTGGGCTTTTTGATCAATTGAATCAAACTAAGATTTATACAAAAATAGATCTAAGAGGAGCATACAATGTAGTGTGTATCAAAGAAGGTGATGAATGGAAGATTGCATTTCGAATAAGGTATGGACATTTTGAATATAATATCATGACTTTTAGACTTACAAATGTACCAACTAATTTTCAACATCTTATGAATGACATTTTTTGTGAGTTTCTTAATGACTTTGTTGTCTATTATTTAGACAACATTTTAATCTAGTCTAAGAATACAAAAGAATATAAACTTCATGTTCATCATGTGTTACAAAAACTTAGAGATATAGAATTATATGCCAAGATAGAAAAGTGTGTATTTCTTATTACTCAAATTGACTTCTTAGGATACATCATTTCGAATGATGGTCTCAAAATGGATTCTAAAAAAGTCTAGACAGCCATAGATTAGAAGATTCCAAAAATAATAAGAGATATATAATATTTTTTGGAATTTACCAATTACTATCGAATCTTCATGAAATTTTTTTTTTAAGTTGTAGCTTTACTTACATGCTTAACTTATAAGGACAAACTCAAGTGGAATAAAGATATAAAAATATTATTCAAGGCTGTGAAGATAGCTTTTACTTCTGCACCAATCTTGTACTACGTCGACTTTTCTAAGGTATTTTTTATGGAAACAGATGCCTTAAACTTTGCTTTGGGGACAACATTGTTACAAATGGGAGAAGATGATAAACTCCACCTAATAACTTTTTATTCCAAAAAATTTTCAACAGCAGAGATTAGATTTAAAATCCATGATAAAGAATTTTTTTAAGAATGGTGTGACTATCTAGAAGGTGCTTTTAATCTAGTCATTGAATATATGGATCACAAGAACCTCAAGTATTTCATATCCGCACGCATGTTATATCATCGCTAAGCTCATTGGAGCATGTCTTTGTCAAGATTCGAATTTATTATCACCAATTAGCTAGAAAAACAACAAGCTGTATCCGATGCCCTTTCTAGACATTCTTTTCTTATATCAAAAGAAAGAGATTCAACTTTTGATTAACAAAGAATGATCCTCTTGAAGCTAGTGCAATTTCATCTTCAAGCAATGAAATCAATATTAATTTTTGATTCTACTTTTGTCAAGCAAATCCAATTTAGTATGTCTTAAGATGCTCTTGTCTATGAGATTAAGATTAATTCATTTAAGTCTCATGATACTTCCAAGTTTGAATTCAAGAATGATTTGTTCTATTTCGAAAGACGCCTATATATTTCAAAAGGCGTAATACAACTACGTGCACTAGAAGCTTGTCACAACCTCCCTACGACAAGATATTTTTGATATAATAAGACTTAAGAGCTAATATTGAGAGATTTTTTGAGGCCTCATATGAAGAATACTATTAAAGAGTTTGTATAGCTGTATGACATTTGTTCAAGATCAAAAACTCCTTATCACTGACATTATGGACTTCTCCAAATATTACTTGTATCAAAACAATCTTAATCTTTTGTTTCTATGGATTTGATCATGGATCTTTTAAAGTCAAGTTCATATAACTTTATATTTGTGATTGTAGATCATTTTACCAAGATGGTATATTTTGTACCATGTATAAAAATCTATTATAAGTAAAAAAATAGCTAAACTCTTCTTTGATAATATCTATCACTATCATGCACTATCAAAGGAAATTATATCAAACAAAGAAACATAATTTATATTAAGGTTTTGGAGGATTCTTTTTAAAATATTGAAAGTGGATATAAAATTATCCTTAGCTTTCTTCTCACAAACTAATGGACAAACAGAATGAATAAATCAAGTTTTGGAATAATATATAAGATGTATTATCAACTTCCATCAAGATGATTGAACAACTCTTTTGCTATTAATAAAGTTTACTTATTATAATTTGGTCGAAGAGATTTTAGACTCAAGATAGCCCTGAAATCGATAAGAATATCTTGTACATTACCGCAGATACGATATTAGTGAATACACATGGAAGCCATTCAAGAATCTAACAAATTCATCAACAAAAGTCAATGCATTTCATTGACGACATCCATCAAAATCAAAATAAAGAGTCAAGAAAATCTTTGCTATAAAGTAAAGCAGCTTCTATAAAGGTTTCATTCTATTTTGAATCATTATTTGCTATTTTCTTGAATTTGTTTGTGCTAAAGAGATAGAGAATCAACAATCAGCAAATTCCACTCAAAAACCATTGTTTGTTGACTTACCAGGCGAGACATTATGACTATCACAACCTTCAAGATGACAAAATAGAGATAAAGACCTTCAAGAACAACATGTCCTTCCACGGATTGCTGGCAAAATACAATGAGTTTGGTATCACGACCTTGGAATAGACTCCCGATATTTGATAATACTTTTAGAGGTAGGAATTATTTTTGATAGTGTTCCGAATGTTTTCTTTGAAAAAAGTTATGAAGGCCTCAACAATGATCAAATAACAGGGTGATCCTCTCACTTTGGTATAGGACTCTATTGATGGCTGAGAGGACCTATCAACTACCTTCAAAAGGAATAAAGATCAGAGTACATGGCAAGCATAATTTGACGTATCCTACACTTCTTCAATATATAATCACTGCTCCTCGTGGAACTCGTCCCTAGAAGGGGGAATAATATCCCGGACATAAGATTTATTTCAATAACTATCTGATTAATATAGATTATTAGAAGTAGATAAAATAAATTAATTTGATAATATCTTAGAAAGAAGCTTCATACAAGCTTCATGGATGTGGAATCACCTTTATATATGTCTATAGGTGATTGATACTTTAGAAACTTGGTCAACAAGCTAGCCATGTGTTGCACATATTGGTAGCTTGTGGAACAAGCTAGCCATGTGTTGCACATGTTGGTAGCTTGTGGAACAAGCTAAGTACATACCGCACATGTGAAAAACTTGTCTTATAAGTTTGACACATGTCTTGCAAATTAGACACGCTATTGGGTAGAGAGAATCCGCCTTGAGAAAATACTGGATTCTTAGCTGCTACTGGAACAAGTAGGGAACAAAAGAGGAAGCCATGCAAGTATCTTGTATACTTGCACAATACTTATTCAAGCTTCCATATTATACTTGTATTATACTTATACAAAACTTGTATAAACCTAAAATATAATCTTTTGTATAATACTTATATAAATATTTTTATAAATATTTTATATAATATATATAAAATAATTATATAAATATTTAATACAAATATAAGTATCTATATTTGTATAACATTGTAAGTAGAATATATATATATTCAAGTATACCTCAAAATTCAATCACATATGAAGAATACAAGTGATACAACTAACTGATATTATATAAATCACTAAAAATTCATCCAAATGTCAAATTAATTATGCTTATAGTTTATGGAAAGCTAATAATATATTGTAAAATCTATTAAATTTTTACAAACAAAGGTCCTACCATTTGAAAGTTATGGCTAATTGAAGTAGGTACTAAAATTTTCCAGCAAACTGCAAAGATAGTAAAGCTCTTGTTACTTCAGCTTCTGTTGTGATCACTTGACTTTTCTAAATTAGACATGCAATATAGCTTTTTGGAAATTTCACTCCATCATCTAACTTGCCTTTAAATGTAGTACATATACCTCTCAAACTTCAGATTTTATGGCTAGTTGAAACTACCCCTCAAACCCTAATGACAATTTGGCCTCTTGCCACTTCATAGCTCATAAAATTTTCATAGAAGCTCCAAATATGTTGATTTTTGTTTTCATAGAAAGCTTACATAAGCTACTATAAGCATCTAAAATACCAAGAAGATTGAAGAGATTGACCAACTCGGGTGGTTGAACAAAGTCTCTGCCCCTCTTTGTCAAGTGGCAGCAGACCCTTTTCTACTCTCAAGCTTACAATTCTTTCTTTCCAACTCTAAATGCTTTAAAAAATAGCTTGATAGAAAGCTAGCACAAATATCTACATTATCTACAAATTTCACCAAGAAAGAATAGAAATCAAACTTGCAGTAGCAGCTCAAAGTTTCTACATTTACTTCTTGACAACAGCAGACCTCATTCCACTAAAATAAGCATAACTTTTCACTCACGACCCCAAATCAAGCAAGTGTGTACGCTTTGAAATTCTCACAATTCAAAAAACACACCTTCAAAATTTCATTACAAAAGCTTTAGAACCCTTGGAGCTATCTCTCTCCAAAATTACCTACTTCAAAATTAAAAATCCTAGTTCCAGCAAGAGGAATATCCTCTCTTTTTCTTCCACATCAGCTCATGCCACGTCCATATGGGCAGCCAAAATCCTATTGGATACACCTTATTTATCCCATATTCTTCTCTCTTATCCTTTATAAGGAACCATGTTACCTCAAAGTCAACAAGAAAAATAAAACAGCCTTTATCTTTCTTCTAACTATAAAAGAATCTATTCTAAGGTAAAAGTAAGATAAGAAAAAAATAAATAGCCATCCTAATTCACTAATTAAGTAGCTAAAAAAAATCCTTTTCTTAGAATATCTTCCAAAATAGCCTCTAGCACTCATACATAGATAATAAAAATAAATAAAAAATATAATATTTTTACATACTACATGTAAATGTAGTATGACATGCACCCCCTCTAAACATGCACATCTTCTGGCATGTGCCAAGTTTAATCCTCTTCATCCTCCATTCCAATCTCTATATTATCTTTTGGCATTTTTTAATTTTTTCATGGAGTTAAGAACTCTTCAAGTTCATTGGTGTGAAACTTTCTATTCCTTCTTTTGCATACTTTAATTCTTTTGCCTACTACTAGGATCCTCAATAAAGTTCCATCCAACTCTCAAAGCAAATAGGTGGCATTAATATGTATTTTAACCACCACATATGATCCAAACCATCTTCATACAAACTTCCTCATTGTACTATGCTGATGTTCTAATGTATTGTCACACACTAATACCCAATCACCTTCTACAATTTTCTTAGACATCAATTTATGGATTTTGTCAAACCTCTCTTTATTGTCCAATCTAGCAGCCTTCAACCTTTCTAATGCTATCAGTATATCTTCAGATAATCTTCTAAGCTATTGAATATAAAGTTCTAGTAGTCTTTCTCTTGTAATATCATCTTCTTAAGACAATAACATCCAAGTTGGAACTGATTCTTTTCCAGGCATAATAAGCTTATGTCTATATATAAATTCTATTGGCATATATTCAATGACAATACTATGGGTAGTTCTATCAATCCACAATGCAAATGGTAGCAGCCTACGCCAAAGATTAGGCTTCTCTTTATAAGCCTTAATCTAGGCATGAATGATAGGACGGTGTCCCCTCTCTATTTTGCCATTGGCTTCAAGATTGTAAGCAATTGTTAACTTTAGCCGTTCACCATATCTCTAGAAAAATGATCTTTCTTTGGCTGCATTTAATTCATTCATATCAATTCTCATTCTTCCAATACTTATATTTCTGTTAATAATATCTTCAAGAATGACTCTGCAAATTCCTTTTGTAATCTTGGTTTAGAGAACTCTTTCTTCAATAAAGTTTGAAAGCTCTTTCCTTGCCAAAATAAGATATTTTATTATCCAAATTCTAGGTGGCATTGCAATCAAATTAATCATCCATTAGAAATAGATGAAAGGAAGATAAGTGGGATGTAGTTCATCCATATATCGGACTTTAGATTAAAGTTGACATACAATATATGAAGTTATAAATTCCTCAACATCTTTATACAAATCCTTCTACTAATATTGTTCTTTAACCTTTGTATAAGTAGCCCAAACTCCTCTGTGATCAATCCAAAGTGCATCATGAAATTCTCTATGCACGTGGATTTTCATATCAAGATCATCTACTACTCTCAAAGATAATTCATCAGCTCTTTTTGCCCTCTTCCAAAGAAATCCATCTCTCAATAGATATCCATATGATTGATGTCTAATATCTTTGAAAGTCTTATCCATCTATCCCTCTTGTCTCTTCAAAGTGCTCAAATAGAGTCCAATATCTTTTAGTCTTCCCTCATATAATTTTGCTTTGAAAGGCAAGATGTCATTGGTTAAATTTTTTCTATCAATAGCAAACACATAGCTCTCTTTCAAAAAGTCTTCACTCTCTCCATAAGCCATCATTTCTTCTTTATGAAAATACTTGGCCCATGATAACATATCTACCATAAGATTCATTTTTCCAGCAATGTATACCAAAATTTGATTTAATAACTTGATATATGCTATCCATCAAAGCATGGCAATGTTTGGTGAAGAGCAATTGGTGATCATACCAAGAAGAAGTAAGCAATCAATTTCTAACACAATATTTGCTCCAATCAAGTAATTTCTTTTAGCCGTTAGAGTAGTAAGTGTACTCCAAAGCTCTCTCTTCATTTGAAGATATGCTCTTTAGTATTCTATAAGAATCTTTGCTCTAAAATAAATAGCAAATGTATTTCTTTTTATATAATCTTGGCCAATAGCCTATTCTATGGCTATTGGACTTATGTCAACTATTACAATCATTGATCTTCCGCTCTCATATTCAACTTGTTTTAAAATTGGAAGTGACTTCAAAATCCTTTTTAAGTCTTCCATGGCCAAATCTTGTTCCTATTTTCAAAAAAACTTGATTTCTTTTTTTAATAATTTATAAAGAGATTTTGATATGTAAGCAAAATGAGGTATCCATATCTGATAGATGACACATACTCCTAAAAACCTTCTCACTTCAATGATGTTACTACAAGCTATCATTTTTACAATAGCATCAACTTTCTCAACTTTTTAAGCCTTTGTCCATACCATCCACAAAGATGTCCAACTACCAAAATTTCTCCAAAATCAAATTTAGACTTATCAATCAAAAGGGTCATATTTTCCTTTTTAATCTTGCTCAAAATCTTATCAACATCTTCAATATGCATTCTTACAAATGCTCTGCAACCATCATCATTTAAAATAGAATCTTTATATTCTTCTTTATACTCTTTGATAGGAATGTCATCTACAAAGGATATAATCTTTTCAGGTACAATCTCTCTTAAGATTTGATTCATTACATTTTACATATGTGTAATTGAGTTAGTAGTACCTTGAGGCAATGTATACATCCAAATCAATCCTAATAGAGTCTTTATGGTTGTCAAATCTTTGCTTTTGATGGCAAATTAAAATTGATCATAACCAGAGTATAGATCTCTAATGGAATATATGGCATATCTAACAAACGCTTCTGCTACTTTATCTACAATTGGTCTTGATCTTTTGTTCCTAATGGTAACCTAGTTAGCTGGTTGCATATCTTAGATGAATTTTAATGCTCTAGATTTCTTAGGAATAATAAACTATCGATTAGAATATAGAGCTATTGAAGGCTCAAATATTCCCATGTGCATTTTTTCCTTCAATTAGTAAACCAATTTGAGAAGTAATGTCCTTAGAATTGGTATTAGCTTCAAATCCTATTGCACATGTGGTATTGTAAAAATAACCATGGGTGTAATTAAACCTAGTCACACACATCCAATCTCATTTGGTGAAGAGGCAAAGGCCTTTCCATGTTTTGAGAGCATCTCTCGAAACATCTTCTTTTCTTGTTCTAACAAGAATTCACTCCCTCCAATCTTCAAATTTGCTAATGTTTCTTCAATATACTTTTGCCCAATCTTCCTAACTTCTTTCAAAATTGGCTCCTTCTTTGCTTGTTTGACATGCTCATCAATATTTGATGGAAGTTGAATTGCTATAGGTTTAACCTTTTTGACCACTGTTTTATATTTTCTATTTATCATGGCCTCAAGATTCAACCTATAGCTTTGGCACAAATCCTTGCTTTCCATTGCATCTATTATCTCTCAATACAATATTCTTGAGTGAATTTCAATTATAATATCTGTACTATCATTTTTCTCTTCTTCAATTTACAAGTTATGTAAAACTTAAAATATATCATCTCCAATGCTTTTTTCTTCATATATTCCAGAAATATATTCACCATTCAAAAGAACCTTTATTCTTTTTAGATTTTTTTCCATCTTTTTAATAATCTTCTTATTTACAAGATCCAAATCTTTCACATTCGTGAAACTCACAAATCCACTCATAGTCATTCCAACAAATCTACTTTCAATGCTATGTAAATTAGAGAGGTCAAAAGTATTTAGTCCTTCTATACCCGTAGATCTCCATTTTCCATGAAAACAATTCAAAAATCCAAAAAGTGTAGAGAATTAGGCAAAGGTCCATTTCTAAGACAAACTTGATGCCTCTCATGCTCAGACTTCACTATCAAGAATTGCACAAATTTCTTGCCATCACAGCTCCAAATTTATGCATAATGAAATCTATCATTCAATACCTTGGTTTCCATTCTTGATATAATGATGTAAGATTGTCCTAATACCACGGGATAAGCACTATCATTTTGAACAAAAAAATTTTCTTCTACTTCCATATCTCTAATCTTTGCTACAATTGCCAGACAAGCTCTAAATAGTTGTGCTCGCCTATAATTTGAAGCCCTCATAATCCATCCATGATTAATATCAATTGGCCATTTATCCTTCTCATAAATATTTTGAGACATAATATTTATCTCTGAGCCATGGTCCATAAGAGCCAAAATTGATTCATCTAATCCTCCAAGTTTCATCCTTGTCTCTATGGTAGCTCTAGCCCAAAATAGTTGAATATAATCCATCCCTTCTTTGTCTTCCCTATCAATCCCATGAACAATTGCACAATCAAAGGTCCTCACTTCTACCTCAATATTTTTTTCATGTGCTACCACAGACACCATTCCATCCACCATTCTTTCTTTCTCTTCTAAAGTTTATAAGGCCTGGACCTTTATGCCATAGCCTCTCATCTCTTCTTTGTCATCTTCCACCATCTTCTCATATTCCACAAAACTTTTATCTTTGATTACATCACTCTTGTTGTTGACCGCACAATTTTGTGCAAATATTTGTAAGATCTCATCTTCCTCCCTATTAGACAAATAGTCATATTCTTCTTTAACCATTTGACAATTACTAGCCTTCTCTTCCATAATTAATAGATCACACATCAAAGTAAATACTTTTCCAATTTCAAACTCCTCATCTTCAGTCATATGTGTGTCTAGAGCCTTCACTATGACTGTTTCAGTTGTCATCTGTCTCTTTCTCTTAATGACATCAATGATCAGCTCATAAAAATCTTTTTTAGGAATGCCAAGAGCCTCTCTCAATATAAATTCAATCTTGGCATCCAAGATTCTTTCTTCCAACACTTCTTTCATGTCAATAGAAGACTCAATGTTAGATTGAAGCTTATAGATAGGTCCCTTATCTTTACCTTTAGAGTCAGCTTTCTTTTCCTTTCTTTTGATATTATTCATCTTCTCCTCCTATTTTTCCTTTGGAAGTGACTTTTTTCTTAGATGAACAAAGGCAGATGACCTTTCAGATCTTTGCCATGTATAGACAGCACGACTTTTTATCTTTTCACTTTTTTTCAGCTCATGGGTTTTTCTCTTGGATGTTAGTTCCTCTACATCATCATTCTCAAAGGTTTGTCCTCTCTTCTCTTCAACAAAGACATCATAAGTTTTATTACTGTCTTGAACTTGTCTTGAACTTGATCTAAATAGATTCTGATGCTAATTGATTTAACAGGGTCATTCCAACAAGTTACATTTTGGATGGCTTGAGCCCCTTTGTGCAAAGTTTCAATAGACGGCGCTTCTAAAGCCTTAATTGTGTGTTGCTCCACCCCTATATGGATTGTCTCAACACCTTGTCTATGCAAAAAAATGGACCTTCCCATCCTCTCTTCCATAAGCTTTCTCATCCCTCCCTTGCCAAAGTTGGTGCTCAAAGGCAAGTTAATAGATACACCATGAATCTAACCATCTTTGAAGACAATAATGCGTTGTCATGTTGTAACACATTGTTGTATTACGTGTTGTCTCGGTTGGGAATGCACCGGGCACTTGGCTGTAGAAGGTAAAATATTGTTTGCAAATATTCAAGAAATCCTAATAGGTTTCACCCATATATAAGGAATATAATTCGAGCTTCAATTCAAAAGTGTTTAAAAACACTCCTCTTAGTAAAATCAATCTTACATGTATCCCAATTACCTTATTTCCTTTATAATTAAGCAATTTTTATTTTTGTTCATAAATCCTAGCTCTAATTAGTGATCTTCAACAAGCTATAATTTTTAATCAAACCGTCCACTTAGTCTGAAATTTTGCACACACATGCTGATATAAGCCTTTTACATGCTCAAAAAAACTTAATCCAATCCAACTTACAAATTGCAAGAAAACGCCCAAAAAGCACACTGATGACGCTCGGCCGCCAACTTGAAGATTGACGCAGAAATTCCAGTCACGATTTCTCCTTCGTTCACCATTAACTTCAGCTCAAACTTGGTGTGTAGCTCAATCTACAAGTCTTCTATTAACATACCAAAAATTACATTGATCCAAATAGTAGATCTTTAGTTATCACAGAAACCCTATCCAACCCTAAACTGCCAACTTCTGACAACCCTTTGTATCAAAACTCAAATATCTCCTGATTGCATTGCTAGATTAACACAAAACTTTGTATACACTTAGCACATCCAACAATCCAGACAATATCAAATTTTGAATTGTAGATGCTTCACAGATATTACGAATCACTCAACAATGCAAGCCACCATTGTCTTATATAAAAATCCAAATCACCAATATAAACCTTGACTTTGAATAGCAATTGCTAAGTCTTCTAAAACCCTATGGTCACAAGCTAAATGCCCTTAGAACCTCTTTCAAGCTAGCTATCCAACCCTAATTGCCGATCTTCAAATGTCCCTCTTCCTTGCCTTCGGCGGTCGTTTTTGTCCTTAGAGGTCCGATTTCGACCCTGTCTCATATCTGGTCTTTCCTTGGATATCAATTCAACTAAATTTAAGGATTTTTAAGTTAAATCCTATTCTGAACTTAATCCTAATACCAACCATAATAACTATTTTCCTTTTCTATTCTATTATAATTAACTTATGGCTTTTCAAAATCAGTAAAAGAGTTTGTATAGCCTAGAAGAAAACTTTAACAACTAACTTTTATCTGTTAGCTATTAAAACAAGAAAATAATCTAAGAGGCTTCCATAACCCTTTTTTTAAGTATCTTAAGTTCCTATTGAACTAAGATAATCAAGTATTAAATATAAATTGCTCTTATCTATACCTTTCACTATATAAACGTGCTGCAACACGACAACGTTTATATAGTGAAAAGTATGAATAAGGATACATTCTACTTAATACTTAGTTTTCTTGGATTATTAGAAACTTAAGATACTTAAGAAAAAATTTATAGAAGCCTCTTAGATAAATTCTTGCTCTAATAGCTAAAAGATAAAAGTTAGTTATTAAAATTTTCTTCTAGATTATATAAACTAGTTCACAACTTTTAAAAAAGCCATAAGTTAATAAAAATAGAATAAGAGAAATAAAAAGTTAATATTGTAGATACCAAGATTGAGTTGAAGATAGGATTAAATTTAAAAACCCTTAAAATAAGTTAGATCAATATCCGGGGATGACTAGATATGAGACAGGGTCGAAATCAGACCTTCAGCCACATAAACGACCAAAGGCAGGTGTTTAAGACATTTGAAGATCAACAACTAGGATTGGATAGCCAGCTTGAAGGAAGTTCCAAAGGCATTTAGCTTGTGATGATAGGATTTTGGAGGACTTAGCAATCGCTATTCAAAATTAGGGTTTGTGTTGGTGTTTTGGATTTTATATAAGACAATGATGGCTTGCATTGTTGAGCGATTCGTGCAATCTATATAGCATCTATAGTTCAAAATTTGATATTATTTGGATTATTAGGTGTGCTAAATATATACAAAAATTTGTATTAATCTAGCAATGCAGCAAGAGATATCTGAGCTTTGATACAAAGGATTGTCAGAAGTTGGCAATTTAGGATTAGATAGGGTTTCTGTGATAACTAAAGATCCACCAATTAAATCAATGTAAATTTTGGTATGGTGATAGAAGACTTATAGGTTGAGCTACATACCAAGTTTGCGCTGAAGTTAACTGTGGAAGAAGGAGAAATCACCATTGGAGTTTCTGCATCAATCTTCAAGTTGGCGGCTGAGTGTCATTAGTGCGCTTTTTGGGCATTTTCTTGCAATCTGTATGTTGGGTTGAGCTAAATTTTTCTAAGCATATAATAGGCTTATACTAGCATTTGTGTGCAAAATTTCACATGAAGTAGATAGTCAAATTAAAAGTTATAGCTTATCAAAGCTCATTGATTAGAATTAGGGCTTACAAACAAAAATAAAAAATTATTTAATTATAAAAGAAACAAAGAAATTGGGGTATATGTATAGTTGATGTTAATAAGAGGAGTGTTTTTAAACACTTTTGAATTGAACTTTGAATTATATTCTTCATATATGGGTGAAACTTATTAGGATTTCTTAATTATTTGCAAACACAACTTTACCTTCTACAGCCAGGTACCCGATGCATTCTCGAACAAGACAATACGTAATATGACATAATTGGTGAACCATCCAACGTTACAAAATTATTCAGGTTTCTTTTTTTTTGCTCAACTTGCTTGTTATTTTATAATCTCTTTGTATTTTGGCCCTCAAAAGTTTTGGACAATTGCTTTGTTAGATTTGGAGGTATCCGCTTATTTCATAGATGAGGTATTCATTAAACTTTACAAAATTTCTCTAATATAAAAATCTTTTTTTTTTTTACATAGAGATAATAGATGAATGATCTTTATCCTGTAGTAGTATCATCCATGAAATCATGCCTATAGAAATGTCATTTAAAGATCATAGAAGCCAGATTGTATTCAATATTATTAAGATTCCTTTAAATCTTGTTATTCTTAGGCTGTCTTGGATGAAAAATCATAATACATTTATAAATTAGAGATTGCAAAGAATAACATTTCCGATAAAGATCCATATAAAGAAAATTTATAAAAAGCCATGAATTGGTAAGTTTTTATTTGTTGGAGCAAGGACTTTAATAAGATCGGCCAAAGAAGATATATTATTTGTTATTTATACAACTCCAATTAAAGAAGATGTGACTTCATCGGCAAATATTTCAAAGCAATATAGCAAATTTCAAGATATTTTTCAAAAGAAGAATGTTAATATATTTTCAGAATACTGATCATACAATTGTGCTAAAGATCTTTAAAAAGGAATACAACCACCTTTTGTAGTCGTATTATGTGTTATCCTATTTGAAAATGTGCCGAGCACTTGGCTATGGAAGGTGAAGTTGCAGTTTACATATACTCAAGAATCCTTAATAGGTTTCATTCATGTAAGAAGAATATGATTTGAGTTTCAATATAAGATTGTATAAGTCAAAACAAAGTGCTTCAAAATACTCTTCTCAATAACCTCAACTACATATAAAATCCAATTGCTTTGTTACTTGTCAAAAATAAATAACTAAGATTTTTCTTTATAAATTCTAATATTAGTCAGAGAATTTCAATAAGCTATAATTCTTAATTTGACTATCAGATTAGTGTGAAATTTTATAAATAAATGTAAATATAAGTCTTTCATATGTTCAAAAAGTTTCAATCTAATTCAACTTACAAATTATAGAAAATCAACAAAAATCCACACTAATATTACCTAGCTGCCTGTCATGGACATACATATAGTTATCTATATAATTAAGTAGAATTAGGTAAAAGTAGATAAAAGTAGGTTAATTCTATAATATCTTCTAGAGAAACTTCTTCGAAGCTTCATAGACACTACTTTGACCGTATAGGTGTCCATAGTTGATTTCTTGGTTAGAAACTTGGTCAATAAATTAACCATGTGCCACACATGTTAATAGCTTGTTCTTCAAGCTAACTACGTGGCACACATGTAAGAAACTTGCCTTGCAAGCTAAGGCAAGTGGCTTTCAAAGTCAACACATATTGGAGGTCCTATAGAACATCGCCATGTAGCTTCTAGTTAGATAGTATATATAGAGACAAGAATGAAGCCTTCTTCACTCTTGTCAACTCCTTTCTTGCTTCTAATGTAGTTTCAAGAGTCTCTAGTTGTCTTGTCTTTTGGCAATAGCCATTCCAGTTTTTATTGAATATATATTTTTTTATTTCTATTTTATAAGAGAAGTCTCACTTGTCCATTTGATTTCATTGAGTTCTTATCCTTGACAGTTTAATAAGAGTGAAGATTTATTGTTCTTGTTTTGTGTTAGAAGTGAGTGGATTATCCCACTTCTATTCTTTGTATTTGAAGGTTGTGGACTACCCACCTTTGAATTAACTCTATTTTCTTTTAAACCTTGATTTTTTCCTTAAAGAGAGTGGATCACCCCTCTTTGTGGAAGATTTTCGTTTGATATTAGAGGTTGTAGATTATCCTCCTCTAATCCAAATTATAAATTTGCGAAGTTGTCTAAGATAGAAGAAAAAATCATGGATGCTACACTTATCGGAAGCGAGAATAGATTTGCAACTATTGCAGATCTTCAGGAGCTTGTCAACACTCTTAGAGTGGAAATTTCACGAATCACCAATGGTAATCATGGAAGCGCTATTCCAACACCTATGGAGGAATTCCAGAGCTTATGCTAAGAAGTTGTACAATTGAGAGAAGCAAGTAGATCAGCCTTCCAATCGAATCTAAGAAATCTTGCTTCTTTAAACGTTAAAGAGGCAAAGATTAGTATGCCCGAGAAATTTGATGGAACAAGATCAAAATTTTGAGGATTTTTGCAACAAGTCAAGCTTTATTTAAGGTTACATCCTTTCCAATATCCTGATGGATTTACCCAAGTTGGATTCATAGGTGCACTTCTATCTGGAAGTGCCCTTTTTTGGTTTGCACCTTTGATGGAAAAAGATTCAAGACTTCTTTACAATCTGAATTCATTTCTTGAAGTGTTTACGGCTATATTTGGAGAAAGCGACCGAGAGAGGATAGCAGAGACCAAGCTTTTATCTTTACGACAAAGATCACGGTCAGCTACAATATATGCTGCTGAATTTCAAAATCTTGCTTGCGATGTAGAGTGGAATGACAAAGCCCTTATCAACCAATTTTGTTATGGATTGAAGGATAACGTCAAAGATTTGTTACTAACAATGCCAAAAGCTAAATCTTTGGAGCAATTTATTGCTCAAGTGATTGCATGTGACAATCAATTATTTGAAAGGTGCTAGGAACATAAATTGAGTTGGAGAAGAACAAGTCAATTGATGACAGCAACTCCTAAGTTTTCAGAAACTTACTTGGCTAAACCAGAACCAATGCAAATTGATGCGGTACGCTTTAATCCTCTCACTGAGCAGGAAAAGACTCGACGTCGTCAAGAAGATTTGTGCTTATATTGTGGAGAATCTAAACACATTGCTCAATATTGTCCAAAGAAGCAACGCAATCACAAAATGAGAAGTATGGCTGCTAGAGAAGACACTATGTCAGAAAACGAATTTCTCCTGCTACAATAGGGACCGTGCAGCTGGAATCATGTGCAACACCTTGTAAAGGTCCTATTCTCTCCTCAGACCCCTCACCTTGTTTTACAATAGAAGTATCATTAGAACCTAAAAATCACAAAGTCTTTGCTTTATTAGATTCAAGAGCCTCAGCCTGTTTCATAGACGAAGACTTTATAAAAAAAAAAGAAATAGTTTTAATCAAGAAAGCTAAACCTGTGTACGTAAAAGTCATAGATGGTCGTTTATTATCTTCTGAAGATGTCACCCATGAGACTGTTCCTTTAGATGTAGCAATTAAAGGACATACTAGTGTAGTAATATCTAATATGATTAGATTTCCTTCAAATCCGATTATTTTAGGATTATCGTGGTTAGAAAAGTATAATCCTCAAATAGATTGGATTTCTCGTAACCTCGACTTTTCTTGTAGTTCAACCCAAGAATCCAGTAGTCAAGTAGAAATACATAAGTCTAATATATCCAAACCCTTACTAATAGGTGCGAAAGCTTTTATACATGCGGCAAAAGAAGGACCATCTTTTGTTATATATGCCACACCTATTTCGGATACTGAAAAGACTACAAGTAATATTCCTAACCAGTATCAAGATTTTCAAGATGTTTTTGAAAAGAAAAACGCAGATATTCTTCCACAGCATCGACCTTATGATTGCTCAATCGACCTTCAAGCAGGAGCTCAACCACCATTTGGACCAATCTATAGTTTATCGCAGAACAAGCTGACTGCATTGAAGGATTATATTGACAAGAACTTGGCTAAGAACTTCATACGCCATTCGAAATCTCCAGCAAAAGCTCCTATCTTATTTGTAAAGAAAAAAGATGGATCCTTACGGATGTGCGTAGATTATCGAGGACTTAATAAGATTATCATCAAAAACACGTATCCTTTACCTCTGATTTCAGGACTTCTTGATCAACTCAGTCAAGCAAAGATCTATACAAAAATAGATCTATGAGGAGCATATAATTTGGTCCGCATCAAAGAAGGTGACAAATAGAAGACTGTATTTTGAACTAGGTATGGACATTTTGAATATAATGTCATGCCGTTTGGACTCACAAATGCACCAGCTGCTTTTCAACATCTTATGAATGATATTTTTTGTAAATTTCTTGATGATTTTGTTGTCTACTATTTAGACCACATTCTAATCTACTCTAAGAATGCAGAAGAACATGAATTTCATGTTTGTCGTGTGTTACAAAAACTTAGAAATAGAAGATTATACGCCAAGATGGAAAAGTGTGTATTTTACACTACTCAAGTTGACTTCCTAGGATACATCATTTCTAATAATGGCTTAATGATGGATCTTAAGAAAGTTCAGACAATTATAGATTAGAAAATTCCAAGGATAGTAAGAGATGTACAGTGCTTTTTGAGATTTGACAATTATTATCGGATCTTCATTAAGAACTTTTCTCAAATTGCAGCTCCATTGGCATGCTTAACTTGTAAAGAAAAACTTGAGTGTAGCAAGGAAGCAGAAGCATCATTTGAAGCTTTGAAGACAACTTTTACTTCTACACCAATCTTGTATCGCGTCAACTTTTTTAAAGCATTCTTTATGGAAACAGATGCATCAAATTTTGCATTGGGTGCCGTATTGTCACAAATGGGGACAGATGACAAGCTTCATCCAATAGCTTTTCATTCAAGAAAATTTTCAGCAGCCGAGATTAATTATGAGATCCATGACAAAGAACTTCTTGCAATCGTGGACTCTTTTTAAGAATGGCGTCATTATCTAGAAGGCGCCTCCCATCCAGTCACCGTATATACAGATCACAAGAATCTCAAGTATTTCATGTCAGCACGTGTTTCAAATCATCGTCAAGCTCGTTGGAATATGTCTTTGTCAAGATTCGAGTTCATTATCACGTATAGGCCAAAAAAATAACAAGGTTTGTCTGATGCCCTTTCTAGACGTTCTTATCTTGCTCCAAAAGAAGGAGATGCAGCTTTTGATCAACAAAGAACGACCCTCTTGAAGCCAAAACAATTTTATCTTCAAGCAATCAAATCAACATTGACCGTTGATTTGAATTTTCTCAAGAAAATCCAGTCAAGTATGTCCTCAGATCCTCTTGTTCATGATATTAAGAACAATTCATCTAAGTCTTATGATACTTTGAAGTTTGAATTCAACAACAATCTACTCTACTTTGAGGGACACTTATATATCCCAAAAGGCAAAGCACGACTACGTGCTCTTGAAGCTCATCACAATTTTCCCACAGCAGGACATTTTGGATACAACAAGACTCTGGAACTAATATCAACAGATTTTTGGTGGCCTCAAATGTGGAAGGCAGTTAAGGAGTTTGTACAATCATGCGATATCTGTTCAAGATCAGAAACCCCTCGTCATCGACCTTACGGACTTCTCCAACTACTACCTATACTAGAACAACCATGGTCTTCTATCTCTATGGATTTTATCACAGATCTATCAATTTCAAGTTCATATGATTCTATATTCGTGATTGTAGATCGGTTCACCAAGATGGCACACTTTGTACCATGTACAAAATCTATCACAGGTGAAGAAACAGCTAAGTTCTTTCTTGACAATATCTATCGCCATCATGGATTGCCAAGGGATATTATATCAGATAGAGGAATGCAATTTGTATCCAAATTTTGGAGAATCCTGTAACAGATGGTCACACGGAACGAGTGAACCAAGTCTTGGAGCAATATTTGAGGTGTACCATCAATTACCATTAAGATGATTGGACAACTCTTTTGCCATTGGCTGAGTTTGCTTATAATAATTCGGTACATTCTTCTACTCAACAAACACCTTTCTTTGCCAATTATGATTATCACCCACGACTTGATATTTTTGACTTTTCAAAAGCTGATAATCCTGCAGCAAAAGATTTGGCAAATCAATTGGCAGAGCTACATGCAACAATGAAGGTGCGATTAAAAGAAGCTCAGGAATGACAAAAGACCAATGCACATGTCTATCGCAAGCAACAACCTCAATTCCATGTTGGTGATAAGGTATGGCTACTTCGTCAAAATATCAAGACTGTTTGTCCTTGTGATAAGTTGGACTATCGTAGGCTTGGACCATTCTCAATTTGTGAACAAGTCAATCCAGTCGCATATCAATTAAAGCTATCGGAGTCTATGAAGATTCATCCTGTATTCCATGTGTCTCTACTTGAGCCATATAAGACAACAAATATACAAGGAAGAAAACAAATGCCACCGCCTCCTATAGAAGTGGATAACAATGAAGAATTTGAGGTGGAAGAAGTCTTAGATTCAAGGCGGCACCAAAACAGGTTGGAATATCTTATTCATTGGCGCGGATACAATATTAGTGAGAGCACATGGGAACTGGCAAAGAATCTTGCAAATGCAGCAAGGAAGGTGGAGACCTTTCATCAACGACATCCATCAAAACCAAGATGAAGACCTTTCCTATAAAAGAAACAAGATCTAGGCAAGATAACATTCAACTTTCTAACCTTGTTTGTAACTTCTTTGTATTTGTGGCGCTGAGGAAATGGAGAAACAACAACCAGCGGATTTGACTCAAGAGCCTTCATTTGCTGACTTGCCGGATGAGACGTTATGATTGTCACAACCTTCAAGACGACGCAACCGAGATGAAGATCTTCAAGAACGACATGTTCTTCTTCGAATAGATGGCGAGATACAACATGTTTTATATCACGACCTTGGAAGAGACTTCCGATATTTGGTGACTTTATTGGAGGTAGGAACAACTTCTGATGGTGTTCCAAACGTGTTATTCAAAGGAAGTTATGAAGGTCACAACAATGATCAAATAATAGGGTGGTCTTCCCGCCCCGGAATGGGACATTATCGATGGTTGAGAGGACCCATTAATTACCTTCAAAGAGAACAAAGATTAGAATATGTAGCAAATACAATCCGGTGCATCTTAGACTTCCTCAACATCTAACCACCGCTCCTCGTGGAACTCATGCCTAAAAGGAGGGGTAATGTCACGGACATACACATAATTACCTATATAATTAAATAGAACTAGGTAAAAGTAGATAAAAGTAGATTAATTCTATAATATCTTCTAGAGAAACTTCCTAGAAGCTTCATAGATGCTTCTTTGACCGTATAGGTGTCCATAGTTGATTTCTTGGTTAGAAACTTGGTCAACAAGTTAACCATGTGCCACACATGTTAATAGCTTGTTTTTTAAGCTAACTACGTGGCGCACATGTAAGAAACTTGCCTTGCAAGCTAAGGCAAGTGGCCTTCAAAGTCAACACATATTGGAGGTCCTATAGAACATCGCCACATAGCTTCTAGTTAGATAGTATATATAGAGACAAGAATGAAGCCTTCTTCACTCTTGTCAATTCCTTTCTTGCTTCTAATCTAATTTCAAGAGTCTCTAGTTGTCTTGTCTTTTGGCCATTCCAGTTTTTATTGAATATATATTTTTTTATTTCTATTTTATAAGAAAAGTCTCACTTGTCCATTTGATTTCATCGAGTTCTTGTCCTTGACACTGCCAAGTTGAAAGTTGATGCAGATATCCCAATATCAATCTCTTCTTCTTCCACTATTAATTTTAGCTAAAAATAAATATATAGCTTGTTCTTTAAATCTTCTAATTCTATATTAAATTTCACCTTGATTCAATTAATAGATCTTTAGATATTACAAAAATCCTAAAGAACCCTAAACTACCAATTTTTGGTACCTCCTTGTATTAAAGATCAAATAAATCTCGATTGCATTATTAAATTATTATTAATTTTTATTTAGTCTTAGCACACTTAATTTTCTATATACAATCAAATTCTCAATCTTAGATGTCATTCCAATTGTACACAATAGCCAAGAGTGCTAGTCCTAATTTTATTGCATAAAAACCTAATCTTTAATACAAACCCTGATTTTAGATAATATTTGCTAAGTCCTCCCAAATCCTACAAAAATAAATCTAATGCTTTTAAAAAAATCTTAAAGCTAGCTCTCCAATCCTAATTGCTGATCTCTAAATGACTTGATATCTACCCCTTGGTGGCTATTTTTATAGCTAGAGGTCTGAATTTGACCCGATCTCATACATGGTCAATCTTTGGATATCAATTCAACTTATTATAAGGATTTTTAAGCTTTATCCTACCTTCAATTTAACTCTAGATTCAACCATATTAATCATTTATCTCTTCTATCCTATTTTATTAACTTATGGCTTTTTAAAAGTAGTGAAAGAATTTCTACAACCTAGAAGGAAAATTTAATAACTAATTTTTATTTATTAGCTATTAAAATAAGAAAATAATCTAAGAGACTTTCATAAAACCTTTTTTTTAAGTATTTTAAGTTTCTATTGAACCAAGATAATTGAATATAATGTAGAAATTATTCTTGTTCATGTTTTTCACTACATAAACATGATACAATATGACATTGTTGAATCTATAATCTTTCTCAAAATGAGCTTTTGGTATTGAAAGATTATATTGATGAAAATCTTACAAAGAACTTTATTAGGCATTCGAAATCTCCAAGAAATGCACCTATATTTTTTGTAAAGAAGAAGGATGGTTCTTTGTGTATGTGCATTATTTATTGAGGATTGAATAAGATATTGATAAAAAATTATTATCCACTATTGTTAAACTCAGGACTTTTAGAATAACTTGATCAAGCTAAGATCTATACTAAGATAGATCTTTGTAGAGCATACAACCTAGTATGAATCTAAGAAGGAAATGAATGAAAGATCACATTTTGGACAAGGTATGGATATTTTGAATATAATGTCATGCCCTTTGGACTAAGAAATGTACCCCCTATCTTTTAGCATTTAATAAATAACATCTTTCAAAAATATTTGAACAAGTTTGTGGTGATCAATTTTGATGACATCTTGATCTATTCAAAAAATCTAGAGAAGTATAAGAGACACATTAAGTTGGTATTACAAAAGTTGCAAGATATGTATTTGTGTGCCAAACTAGAGAAATGTGTATTTCATCAATCAAAGATAGAATTTTTGGAATACATTGTATCTATTGAGGATTTGATGATAGATCTCAAGAAGGTAGAGGCGGTTATATAATAAGCCATTCCGTAGACTGTGAGAGATATATAATATTTTCTTAAATTTGCTAACTTCTATTAGATCTTCATGAAAAATTACTCTCAAATTGCCACTCTTTTTATTCAATTGACATGTAAGGATAAGTTAGAATGGAGGCCTAAAGCAAAAAAAGCATTCCAAGACTTCAAGATGGCATTTATTACAGTCTCAATATTATTACATCCAAACTTTACAAAGGTATTTTACATAGAGACTGATGCTTTGGATTTTGCACTAAGGGCCATACTTTCACAAATGGATATAGATGATAAACTCCATCTTATTGCACTTTATTCTTTAAAGTTTTCTATTGCTGAAATTAATTATGAAATCCACAATAAAGAGCTTTTTGCTATTATGGATTTTTTCAAGAATAGAATCATTTTTTTGAAGAAACAATGCATCTTGTGACTGTATATACAAATCACAAGAACTTGGTACTCAAGTTCTTAATCGTCACCAAGCTCGATGAAATATGTTGCTATTTTTGTTTAATTTTGTTATTATTTATTGCTTTGGAAAGCAACAAGGATTATCTGATGCTTTATTGAAGAGATCATATCTTGTACCAAGGATAGGGGAGGAAATGTTTGATCAACAATATACAAATTTGTTGAAATCAAAGCAATTTCATCTTTGTGCTACTATTACATCAATGCCTATTGATTCTAATTTTTTCAATGAGATGTATACTGCAACCACTAATAATGCTTTGGCCTTTGATATCAAGCGTCACTTAAAAAAAAATGCTAATAAGTTCAAACTTAAGAAAGACCTTCTATACTTTGAAGAACGTTTGTATATTTCAAAAGAACCAACACAATTGCATATTCTTCAATTTTGCCATGACTTCCTAATCGCGAATCACTTTAGATTTAAGAAGACCTTAGAAACTTATTTCTTGAGATTTTTGGTGGCCTCAAATGTGGAAGATAATGAAGGACTATGTGTTCTCTTGTGACATCTGTTCAAGGTCTAAAAATCCTTGACATCACCTTCATAGACTCTTATAATCATTGTCTGTTCTAAGACGTTCATGGTCTTCTATCTCAATGGATTTCATCACTGATCTATTGCCATCCAATTTATTGGACAACATCTTTGTAGTCATTGATCAACTTACAAAAATCACTCATTTTATTCCTTGCAAAAAGACTGCATTTAGTAAAAAAATGGCAAGGCTCTTTCTTGACAATATATATTAATATCATGACCTACCAATTGATATCATATCTAATAGAGGATCCCAATTTATATCTAAGTTCTAAAAATATCTTTTTAAAATATTGAAGATATATATTAAATTTTCTTTGACTTTCCATCCTCAAATTGAAGGCCAAACAAAACGAGTTAATTAAATTTTGGAATAGTATTTATGATGCAATATTAACTATCAATAAGATAATTAGATCTCATATCCATTATTAGTAAAGTTTGTATATAATAATATTATTCATGCCTCAACTCAACAATTATCATTTTATTCTACTTATGGATATCATTTGAAGCTTGATCTGTGAAGTACGCCAAAGAACAACAATCCAACAGCTAAAGGATTTGTGAAGCATCTATTACAACACCAAATAATCTTGAAGCTTCAATTACAAACAGCTTAAGATACTTACAAGACATCTGTAGATAAATTCAGGAATCAACTACCTGCTTTTGATATTAGAGATAAGATATAACTTCTTTGACAGAACATCAAGATCAAGCGGCTATATGATAAGTTGGACTATTAAAGATTGGGACCATTTTTTATTTAAAAGCAAATCAATTTAGTAGCAAATTGCTTGGAATTACCATTTGCTATGAAAATATATGTAGTTTTTTATGTCTCTCTTTTAGAATCTTATAGGGAGTCGCATATTTTGAAAAGAATATAAGAATCACCTTCTAGTATTGAAATTGAAGACCATGAAGAATATAAGGTTAAAAAGCTATTTGATTCATGATGAAGGTGGAGCAAATTGGAATATCTTATTCATTGGCGAGGCTATGATATTAATAAGTGCACATAGAAATCAACCAAAAATCTTTCCATTGCGCCTCAAAAGATACAAGAATTTCATTGATTCTATCTCCACAAATCTAAATATATTTAATGATAACTTCCTAGTGAAGATTGGATTCAAGGAATATTCATAAAAAGGGAGAAAATTAAACTAAAGCCTTCATCAATATGTAGTCATTTATTCCAAGATAGAATAAAGTAATAGAAGCAAGTTAGTGTCACGGACATATACATAGTTACCTATATGATCAGATAGAACTAGATAAAAGAAGGTAAAAGCAGGTTAATTCCATAATATCTTTAGAGAAACTTCCTAGAAACTTCATAGACACTGCTTTGACTTTATAAGTGTCTATAATAGACTTTTGGATTAGAAACTTGGTCAATAAGTTAGCCACATGTCGCACATGTTGGTAGCTTGAAGACTAAGCTAAATACGTGGCGAACATATAAGAAACTTGCCCTGCAAGTTCGATACGTGTCTTGCAACTTGGACACGTGTCTTGTAAATTGGATACATGTTGGAGGTCCTATAGAACGTCGCCACTTAGCTCTTAGGTAGATAGTATAAATAGAGATAAGAGTGAAGCCTTCTTCACTCTTGTCAACTCCTTTCTTGTTTCTAGTTTGATTTTCAAGAGTCTCTAGTGTCTTGTCTTTTGGCAATAGCCATTCCAGTTTCTTTTAATATATACACTACCTTGTTTCTATTTTGTTATATTTCTTTGAGAGTATTTTTCACTTACTTATTTGCTTCTGTTGAGTTCTTGTCCTTGACAGTTAGTCACCATGTCAAAATTTCAAGCGTTGAGAGAACAAGACTCAGAAGATTCATTTACCATGCAAGCTTTGAAAAAACTAGTGCAGTTTTTAGAACCTTCAATTGAGCAAAGTAAAGATAATATATTTCAGCGCCAAATACAACTTCAACCATTAGGAGCAAGATCTAATCATGTAAGTCTCAATTCCAATACTCAAGCTTTAATGATATTGCTAGAGCTTAGAAAGGTGAATCCTTATAGTCTTGAAATCTTATTTGGAAGATGTTTTGAAGGCTACAATGAAGATCAGATCTTTGGATGGGATATTTTAACAATTGAGGTATTAGCTTAAGGCCATAGGCAATTTCTTCAACGACTAGTAGAACCTATTGCTTAAGAATGGAGAACAAAATACATAGTTTTATTAATATAGCTTATTCTTTATTTCTTATGTATGTAGTAAGATTGAACTCCTCTTGGAATTTATCACTAAAGAAGGAGGTGATGTTAGGGACATATATTTTTGAGGTTCATAGAACCCTCTAAAACTTTCTAGAAGCTTCTTGAATTTGTGAAAGTTAATTGAGAAGTTTTTTTAATTAGTGAAAGAAACTGAAGAATCTTTCTAATTAGTGGAAGGAGCTCAAGAAGCTTCCTTGTTAGTGGAAGGAGCTCAAGAAGCTTCCTTGTTAGTGGAAGGAGCTCAAAAAGCTTCCTAGTTGATAGAAGCTACTCAAGAAGCTTTTTAGTTTGATGGAAGCCACTCAAGAAGTGTCTTAGAAAGGAATATATATAGGGATTGAAGTTGAAGAGTTCTTCAATATCAATAATGCATCTCTTGGAATTCTAGCTCACCTTTCTTGATATTGTTTGTGTATTTATTTATTTAATTCAAATTCTTATTAGTTTCTTCTTGAAACCTTGTCATAGTTTAAGTCACTTGTTCTATATTCTTGTGTCCTTTACAACAATACCATATCCAACGCAAAGTTTGATGCATGTGTTTCCATAAAAAAATACCTTAAAAAAGTCGACATAATATAAAATTGGTGTTGAAGTAAAAGTTGTCTACAAAGCTTCAAATAATGCTTCTATTTCTTTACTTACCTACATTTGTCCTTATAAGTTAAGCATGTAAGTGGAACTATAACTTGAGAAAAGTTCTTGATGAAGATTCAATAATAATTGGTAAATCCAAAAAAATATTATATATCTTATATTATTTTTAAAATCTTCTAATCTATAATTATCTAGACTTTTTTAGAATATATTTTAAGACCATCATTCAAAATAATGTATTCTAAGAAGTCAACTTGAGTAGAATGAAATATACATGTTTTAATCTTGACATACAATCTTGTACCTCTAAGATTTTATAACACATGACAAACATATAATTCATGCTCTTCTGTGTTTTTAAAGTAGATTTAAATGTTGTCTATATAATAGACAATAAAATTATCTAAGAACTTATAAAAAATATCATTCATGAGATATTGAAAAACAGCAAGTGTCAAAGACACGAGCATATAAAGTAATAAGTTTGAACCATGACAAGGTTTTTAAAAGAAACCAATAACAACTTGAATTAATCAAATGAATACATAAACAACACTAAGAAAGGTGAACTAGAAATCCAAGAAATACATTGTCAAGACTGTAGAACTCTTTAACTTTGATCCCTATATATACTCATGTCTGGGATGCTTCTTGAGTAGCTTCCATCAATTGGGAAGTTTCTTCAACTCCTTCTACTAACTAGGAAGCTTCTTGAGCTTCTTCTACTAACTAAAAAACTTTTCAACCAACTTTTATTTATTCAAAAAGCTTTTAGAATATTTTAGAAGGTTTTGTGAACCTCCAAAGTATATATCCCTAATATCACCTTTAAAGTATATATCCCTAATATCACCTTTAAAGTATATATCCCTAATATCACCTCCTTCTCTAGCAACAAGTTCCAAGAGAAGCTCAAACTTACTACATACATAAAAAATCAAGAATACGCTATCGGATAGAGAGAATTTGCCTTAAAAAAATGCTGGGTTCCTAGCTGCTATTAGAACTAGCAGGGAACATGAGAGGGAGTTGTGCAAGTATCTTCTATGCTTGTACAATATTTGTTCAAGCTTTCAAATTATACTTATATTATATTTGTACAAGACTTATATAATTATAAAGTATAAATCCTTGAATAAATACTTATATAATACTTGATATAATATTTATACAAATACTTGTATAAAACAACATATAATCTTTAATATAATACTTATACAAATACTTATATAAAATAGTATATAATCCTTGGTATAATACTTATATAAATATTTATACAAATATTATATATAATACTTATAGAATACTTATATAAATACTTAATACAAATATAAGTATATATACTTGTATAAAAGGTATAAACAAAGTGTGTATATATTCAAGTATACCTCAAAATACAACCGCATATGAGGAATACAAGTTATACAACAAGTTAAAACTAAATAAATCACTAAAAATTCATCCAAAGGTCAAATCAAGCGTGCTTATAGCCTATGGAAAGCCAATAATCCATTCTAAAATATATCAAAATTTCACAAATAGATGTCTTATCATTTAAAAGTTATGGCTAAAAGAAATAGGCACTAAAATTTCCAAGCAAATGCAAAGGTAGCAACGCTCTTCTTCACTTCAGCCTTTGTTGTGATTACTTCCCTTCTGCAAATTAGGCATGCAATAGCTTTTAAAAAAGCTCACTCCATCTAACTTATTCTAAAATTTCGCATGCATGCCTCTTAAACTCCAAATTTTATAGCTAGTTGATTCTACTCTTCAAACCCTAGCAGTAATTTGCCCTCTTGACGGCTCTGAAAATTGCACTAGTTTGTTCAAAGCTTACATGGTAAATGAATCTTCTGAGTCTTATTCTCTCAACGCTTGAAATTTTGACATGGTGGCTAACTTCCTTCTACTACTTTATTCTATCTTAGAACAGACGACTACACACTGATGAAGGCTTTAGTTTAATTTTCTTCATTTTTATGAGTATTTCTCAAATCCAATCTTCATTAGGAAGTTATCATCAAATATATTTGGATTTGTGGGGATAGAGTCAATAAAATTCTTGTATCTTTTGAGGAGCAATGGCAAGATTTTTGGTTGATTTTCATGTGCACTTATTAATATCATAGGCATGCCAATAAATAAGATATTCCATTTTGCTCCACCTTCATCATGAATCAAGTAGCTTTTCAATCTTGTATTCTTCATGGTCTTCAATTTCAATATTAGATGAGAATTCTTATACTCTTCTCAAAATATGTGACTCCCTATAAGGTTCTAAAAGAGAGATATAAAAAACTACATGTATCTTCATAGCAAATGGTAATTTCAAGTAATATGCCACTAGATTGATTTGCTTTTAAATAGAAATCTTCAATAGTCCAACTTATTACATGGCTGCTTGGTCTTAATGTTCTGTCAAAGAAGCTATATCTTATCTCCAATATAAAAAATACGTGATTGATTCCTAAATTTATTTATAGATGCCTTGTAAGCATCTTGAGATGCTTATAATTGAAGCTTCAAGGTTGTTTGGTGTTGCAATAGCTGCTTTGCAAATCCTTCAGTTGTTAGATTGTTATTTTTTTGCGTGCTCTATAAATCAAGCTTCAGATAATATCTATAGTTGGAGTTAAATGGTGTTTGTTGAGTGAAGGCATGAAAAATATTATTATATATAAACTCTACTAATGGTAGATACAAGATTTAATTGTCTTATTGATAATTAATACTACATCATAAATATTATTCTAAAACTTGATTAACTTGTTTTATTTAGTCTTCAATTTAAAGATGAAAAGCCGAAGAAAGTTTAATATCCACCTTCAATATTTCAAAAAGACATTTTCAAAATTTAGATATGAACTAAGATCCTTGATCAAATACAATATCATCTAGTAGGCCATAATATTGATATATATTGTCAAAAAAGAATCTTGTTGTTTCTTCACTAGACGCAATTTTTTTGCAAGGAATGAAATGAGTGATTTTTGTAAGTCAATCAACCACTACAAAGATGTTATCCAATGAATTAAATGGTGGTAGATTTATGATAAAATCCATTAAGATAGAAGACCATGACCATCTTGGAACATGTAAGGATTGTAAGAGTCTATAAAGGTGATATTGAGAATTTTTAGACCTTAAGCAAATGTCACAAGAGAGTACAAAGTCCTTCACTATCTTTCACATTTGAGGCCATTAAAAATCTCAAAAAATAAGTTTCAAGATCTTATTATATCCAAAGTGACCTATAGTTGGAAAATCATGGCGAGATTGAAGAACGTGCAGTTACATTGGTCCTTCTAGGATATACAAACGTTCTTCAAAGTATAGAAGGTCTTTTTCAAATTTGAATTTATTAGTATTTTCTTTCAAGCAATGCTTGATATCAAGGATTAAAGCATTATTAGTGGTTGCAACACTCACCTCATTGAAGAAACTAAAATCAATAGGCATCAATGTAATAGTTGCAAAAAGACAAAATTGCTCCAATTTCAATAAAGTTGTATATTGTTGATCAAATGCTGCTTCCTCTATCTTTGGTATAAGATATAATTTTCTCAATAGAGCATGAGACAATCCTTGTTGCTTTTGAAGGCAATAAATAATATCAAAGTTAAATTGAGATAGCAACATATTCCATTGAGCTTGGTGGCAATTAAAAACCTGAGCTCACATAAAATATTCTAAGTTGTTGTGATCTGAATATACAATCACAAGATGCATTGCTCTTTCAAAAAAATAATGTCATTCTTAAAAAGAATCCATAATAGCAAGAAGCTCTATATCATAGATTTCATAATTAATTTTGGCAATAGAAAACTTTAAAAAATAAAATGCAACAGGATGGAATTTATTGTCTATATGCATTTGTAAAAGTACGGCCCCTACTGCAAAATCCAAAGCATTAATTTTTATATAGAATGCCTTTGTAAAGTCTGGATGTACTAATATTGGGGCTATAATAAATGCCATCTTGAGATCTTAGAATGCCTTTTCTGCTTGAGGCTTTCATTCTAATTTGTTCTTATATGTCAATCAAGTAAGAAGGACAGCAATTTGAGAGTAATTTTTCATGAAGATCTAATAGAAGTTAGCAAATCTAAGAAAATATTATATATCTTTCACAATGTGCAAAATGGCCTATTATATAACTACCTCTACCTTCTTGAGGTTTATCATCAAATCTTCAATAAATACAATATATTTCAAAAATTATATCTTTGGTTGATGAAATATACATTTTTCTGGTTTGGCATACAAACACGTATCTTGCAGCTTTTGTAATACCAATTTAACATGCCCCTTGTATTTTTCCAGATTTTTTGAATAAATCAAGATATCATCAAAATAAATCATCATGAACTTGTCTAAGTATTCTTGAAAGATGTCATTCATTAAATGCTGAAAGATAGCGGGTGCATTTGTTAGTCCAAAGGATATGATATTATATTCAAAATATCCATACCTTATCTAAAATGTGGTCTTCCATTCATCTTCCTCCTAGATCCATACCAGGTTGTATTCTCTACAAAGATCTATTTTAGTATAGATCTTAGCTTGATCAAGTTGTTTCAAAAGCCCTAATATTAATGATAGTGGATAACAATTCTTCACCGTTATCTTATTCAATCTCCGATAATCAATGCACATATGCAAAGAACCATCCTTTTTCTTTATAAAAAGTATAGGTGCACCTATTAGAGACTTTGAATGCTTGATGAAGTTCTTTACAAGATTTTTATCAATATAATCTTTTAATATCAAAAACTCATTTTGAAAAAGATTATAGATTAGACTAAAAATTGATTGTGTTCTTTCTTAAAGATCTAAAGCACAATTTTATAGTCGATACCTTGGCAATATATCAGCATTTTTCTTCTAAAAATCATCTTGAAATTTATTATATTATTTTATAATACTTGCCGATAAAGTCATATCTTCTTTAATTGGAGTCACATAAATAACAAATGGTGTACCTTCTTTGGCCAATCTTATAAAAGTTATTGCTCTAACAAATAAGAATTTTTCAATTTGTGGCTTTTTATAAAGTTTTTTTGTAGAGATTTCTATTGAAAATGTTACTCTTTGCAACTTTCAATCTATAGATAGATTATATTTTTTCAACCAAGATAGCCCAAGAATAACAAAATGTGAAGGAGTCCTAATAATATTAAATACAATCTAGCTTCTATGATCTTTCAATATTACTTCTATAGGCATGATTTCATAAGTGACACTATCAGAGGATAAGGATCATCCATCTATTATCTCTATATGAAAAGGTTTGGATTTTTGTATTAAAAGAATTTTAAAAAGCTTAATGAATGCCTCATCTATAAAACAAGTAGATGCCTCCAAATCCAATAAAGTGGTCATCTAAAGCTTCTAAGGGCCAAAATATAAAAGAATTATAAAATAACAAGCAGATTGAATAGAAAGAGAGGAACTTGAATAGTTTTGTAATATTAGATTGTTCAACTACATGGTCCCTACTGAGACTGAACTTTGTTGTTTTCCTAAACAATTGCACTTTTGATTTTGGTAATGTATCAAATTTTGTTTCTTTGGACAATTATCAACCTTATGGCCATCCTTGCCACAATATAGGTATGGACCTTCTTCCATCCAATACTTCTTTCTTGTGGACTAAGAGGTTCAAATCATATTGCATTAAGTTACATGTCTTCTACTTTTGAATTTGAATTCAAAATGCTTGTTGATGTAGCAAGGATATATTGGATTGCGTGTTGTTTTATTGAAGCCCATGAATATTAATCTTATCAACATTGAAATAATCGCTTCTCATATTTTACGGCTTAGCTAATAGCTTCATTGAGCAATTGTGGATCTTGAAGTGACAATAACAAATCCTTCATATCATCTCTTAATCTTCAATAAAATTGGCTCATTAGGGCCTCTTCATTCCAATTGATTTTCTATACTAATTGCCTAAAATTGGATGCATAGATTAATGTAAAGTGAATCCTTTGATATAATACTCGGATCTTAGCTATTGCCCAATGTAGAATGGGTAGGAATTTTAGGATTTACAATACATAGTTTGTAGGGTTAAGAGTAGATAGGAAGCAGATGAATGGCCAGTTTAGAAGGCAGCATGGATGAAGAAGTTAGAAAAAGTGGTTATCATCGATTGTGTAGCAGTTAATACCGATTGGAGTAAGTATAAATTGATTCGGACAGTAGGAGTAAGGGCCAATTTGTGATAGTACTAAGCCGGGATAAGCTTAGTGCTATCTCTTGTTAATTTTTTAAGAAAAGGATATTAGATAAGTGCTGAATATTATAAAGTGCAGTTCTGTAATGAAATAATGAAGGAAAGAATTGATTTATAATGAAAGATTGAAGATGTACTGATATGCTGAAATATCAATGGAAAAATATAAGTGGAAAATTGGAATGTGAGAAAACTATAATACATTGAGTATTGAATCAAGGATGACCCACAAGAGGAAGTCCGTGGAGTTTGAATTATGCGAAGTGATTTATTAGGAGTGATTAGGTCGATTTCGGAGTATTCCTGTGTTTGGAGTATAGGATAATTATGCTGTATTTTAAGATATCGCAGTATTACATATTATTATCATAAAGATGGAGAAGAGAAGAGGTAGTGAATACTTGAATTGGATTATTGCTTATGATATTTTATTGTTAACAGAATTATTGGTAGTATGAGGGAGATATTGTAACAAAATTGGGATGTTTTAGTGTAATCAGAAGGCAATTAGTTGTATGACTCTAATAATTTAATTCAATGCAAATAGTCTTTCCCTGTGTTTGAATCCCTCCTTTATAGATTTATTCTGGGCAGTATTGGTAGAGTAAGTGAGACAAACGAGAACAATATTTTGGCGCTGCTGCCGGGGATTGACAATAGTATTGAGTGTTAGGAATTAATTGCTGAATAAGTAGTTACAATAGTGATGGAAGCAATGTCAATAATAGATAATGAAAGATTATGGTTAATAAAAATGAGAACATTGCTCTAAGAAAAATACGTTAGTCAAAAGAAAGACAAGAGAGAACACAAGTAAAAAATCTATTGCGGAACGAGCAAGAACAGAAGCTAAAAAGGAAGCGTCGACAGAGTTGGATTAAACTGTGGTTGCATGCCCAGATATTCGACAGAATTGGATACTCCATTGGATACTTTCCCAATAGCGGATACAGCCGATTCTAGCAAGACTAGTTCTTCAGTAGGGAATGTATTGCTTGCCAATAAGGGCTAATATAGTGTATTCTAAAATCCGTTGTTTTCACCTCAACTTCAACCGATAAAATTATTTGCAGATAATACTACCAAATTGCAAAGGCCAAAAAAAACAATTGAGGGAGGCAGCAGTTATTTTAACAAGGAAGTAAATAGATCATTATCACCTTCAATGGCAGCGGGGGGTCCAGCAGTACCAATTGTAGTACAAATGGGTGTAGTGGGTGATCGCACAACTAGCATAGCTCCATTACCTACCTTTAGAGGTCTGCCAGGAGCTGACCCAGAACAACACTTGTCTCAATTCCTGACTGCATGTGTAGCCAATAATGGTAGAACTAAAGATATTTGGTTAAGATGGCTGCCAACAACCCTGAAAGATATGGCATTTGAATGGTATAATCGTCAACCCGTGGGACAATTTCCTAATTGGGAGGCATTGCAAAATACATTTTTGACTCATTTTTGACTAATAGGATTTGAAGAACGTCTTAGAGAAAGATTAATGAATAGCAAAATGGTACCGGGAGAAGCAGTGCAGTCATATTATAGTCGAGTAGCAGATATCCTTCAAAAATGGCCAAATAACCAAATGCCAGACTCGTTTGTTATGTCCATATTGATTAACGGATTATATCCACCAGAATTGAAGTTGTTTGTAAAGGAGGCCCAAACTGCGACTATGGCTGCCTCACTTGACCGAGCTAAGGTATGAAAAGAATGTCATTATGACCAATTCTTAAACACAAGAGCGACACTGATTCCATCTCAAGGAGGGTATCAAATACCAACCTGGAATGAAACAATAAACAATTACCCAAGGACAATTGACTACGGTGCAAATCTTAGTGTTAATTTACAAAGGATAGTGAATGTTGTTCCATTGCAGGCTGTACCACCAATAATTACAATCCCATACTCTTCATATCAAAAACCAATATCTATAAAAGAGTTCTCTAACGAACTAGTATCAAAGGATCCAAATGAGACTTTATTGTTAACTTTGACAAAGAAGATGGACGAGTTGGCTGTTAATCTGACAAAGGATAAGGAAAAGATGCATAAATCGACTAATATACGCTCTAATATTTGGTGCAGTAATTATAAGGGATAAGGCCATTTAGTAACGGAGTGCCCTTTGCCACCTCAAATGACGATGTAATGTACTTTTTGTGGAGGTAAGCATGTAACCACAAATTGCTGGAATTTAAGAAGGCAACATCAGTTAGGAAATCAAATTATGATTCAACCAACTTCGTGGGATATTAATCAAGTTCAGAGTGGAAATAGATTTGGCTGGAACGGAAATCGTCCTATTAAATAAAATAGAAATTTCTATAATTTTCAAAATTTTGAGTATAACCAAGAAGGTGATCCCAATTTTCAAGGTTTTGGGCAAAATCAGCAAGGACAATCCCAATATCCTCCTATTCAGAACCCAATTTCAGATCCTACAATACCAACTGGTCGACCGAGATCCTTTACTCATCAAATCTGGAACAAGCCTAGTCGGTATATACCAGTTGAGACGCCCTATATACCAGATGGAGGAAGAAGAAGACTGCTTCGATGCTATCGTTGCAGGTAGCTAGGACATTATGCTAGTGAATGTCCCAATCCTAGAGCCAGTGATGATTACGCTCCAGTATGTGGAAATTGTAAGCAATCTGGACATACTTACTAGCAATGCAACGCTCCGTTTAATGTTAATAACCGAGATCAGCATATTCAGTTGCAAAGTAAGATGGAGGACAATATTTGAATACCACAAGATTCTCCGATAAATCGGGTGGAATGCGTCCATGCAGTACTTACTTGGGCCCAGCAAAAGGGAAAAGATCCAATTCAACAATTGGAAGTACGAGTTGCAGCAGACCAATGTCAATCATTGAATGATGCTTCAAATCTAACACCAGTATCAAAGGAATTACCAACGCGCGAATCCAATTCGTCTGTGCAATTTGAAAATAATCTTAGCCTTGAGATAATGGTTCAATTGAAACCAGTACTAATATCTGCGAAGATCTGGGAGCCATCTTATCCATTAAAAGATCCTCTTATGGACAAGAATTACGACAAAGTCCATGCAGCAATTATAGTTCCGAACTCCGTAAGAAAATTATCTCAAGGGGTCAAATTAAAACCCATGAAAAAGAAGAGGCCACTGGGAATCATTGCCAATATGAAACCATATGATATTATAAAAGATTTGGATGAAATTAAACCTTCTATTATCATGAAGCAATTGTTAGCAGTTGCACGTGAATGCCATTTTACATTGAATTCCTTGTTAATACGATGTAAAGTTTGTAATAAAAAAATTCATGAAGTTAGTTTGAATCTCAATCTGGAAGCACCAACTATCGATGTATCAATTGATGGTGTTCTCATTCCTGGAGTTCAAATAGATGGTGGCTCTAGTGTGAACTTAATGAATGCTGATACAATGGAGGAGTTGGACTTAAAACAATTAGTACCCACGACATTGGTATTGAGAATGGCAGATCATAGTAGGATAAAACCAATGGGTATCTTACGTAGTATTAATATTGTAATCGTGGGAATTACATATGAAATTGATTATATTGTTTTCCAATCATAGAATTCCACTCTATCATATCCAATATTATTGGGTCGACCGTGGCTATATTAGGCCAAAGTTAGGAATGATTGGGGCCGTGGAACATTAACTATTGAGGAGGATAATGACAAGATTGTTTTACAGATGTACTCCATTCAATATCATGGGGAGTCGCAAATTAGGGGCACAGAAGCAACATTTGAAGATGAGGGCTAATTGAAGTTAATAATGTGATGCAAGTTGATAAGGATCCCGTTCACATGCAAAAACAAGGCGTGTTACACCAGTATGGAGGTCTAAGAGAATATTTTTTAAATCAGGAGGATGCAGTAAATTTTGACGATGTCATCGCGGTGTCGTAATACGTGAAGTCTTGCTTGAGAATGCTCCGGGCACTTGGCTGTGGAAGATAAAAAGAAAATACGCCACAACAAAATCCTAACAATTCTAATAGAATCTTAATTAACTTCTATTAAACCTTAACAATATTTTTCAGCTTGATTCAATCTTAAAGAAATTATAAAAGAAGAATAAATGAGTCATTCAATAATCATAATAGAAAATAATATATAAAATGCTAAATTTAGAAAATACTAAAAATAGAATCTTAAAACCCTAAATCATATCTTATTCAAACCCTAGTCAATCCCTAAGTCAAACCTTGATCAAACCTTAGTCATCACCCAGTCAGTCATGATCGTCAAACCTTGGTCAAACCCTAATCAAAATTAAAATCCTAAGCCCTCAAACCCTAAAAATCCTAATTAAGTCAAAGCCTAAGTCAAACCCTAATCAAAGCCTAACCCAAATGACCCCAAACTCCAAATCAAACCCTAAACCCAATCCTCCTAATAAAACCCTAACTCATCTAACCCTGGTCAAACCCTAAGTCAAACCCTAATCAAACCCTAAGTCAAACCCTATGCAATTTCTAAGGCAGTTTTAGAACCACAATAACTACCAAACAAACCGTTGATCTTGATTGAAATATTTCATACACCTTAACAATTAAGTTAAAAACACACACACCAAGTTTGAAGAAGATCCAACTTACCAAGAAGAAGAAAAACTTACAAATTTGCTCGGGTATCAGCCGGCCTCCTTCTCCAATCTTCACGCCAATATTCCAGTGCCTAAACCTCCTATTTGCACCGTTCAACTGCTTCCAAATTTCACAAGCATGTAGGAAATTAAGTCTTCTACACACACACATAAATTTCACCCCAATCCAACCGATAGATTGATCAAAATCTGCGAAACCCTAACTGACCTTTAAAACCCAATTCCAAAGACCCCAACTCACATAAATTTCAATAACCTTTGATCAAACTGTTAGATCAATCTCAAATTCACAGCACACATTGACAACAACAATACCCAAAAACCCACAAATTTCCAGCCGTAGATCTGCTGCAAAGCTTCTGGAATTGCCTAAACCATCAACCCTAATTTATTTCACAAAATCTCAAGTAGCCAAAATAAACCCTGACTTTGCAAAGCTATTACAAAGTCGTTTTCTCTCCAAATCACTCAAAATCAACTCCTATATAAAACCCTTCAAGTTCACTCCCTAACCCCAATCTCCGATCTGCAAAAAGACTCTCCATTCGCCGTCGGCACGCGGTTTTGTGCCCTGGGGTCTGGTTTCGACCCAGGTTCTTAACCGGCCCTCTCCGGATATCAACTCTTGTAGTTTTGAGGTAAATTTCTCTAAAACCTACTCTTAACTTCTTATTAAACATACCTATACCAATTATTTTTCTAATCTACTTTGTTTTACCATTTTTATGGCTTTACAAAGTAAGTAGAAATCCCTTTTATAAAAGGCAGCATTAGCACTTTTTAATTTTTACTACCTCCTTGTCTATTATCTATTTTTCTAAGATAATTTTCTCAAATATTTTCATTTGAGCTCTTCTATAATATAATCATTCCTCCCTTCTTTCACCTAGTAGTCGTATTACTACACGACAGCGGACTGGATGAATAATTGTGCGGTAAATGAAGTTGGTACATTGGAACCAGAATTGGGTAAGTTCAATTTGCCGGCCCATATGAAAGGTTCAAAGTAGGAGGGACAAATCAATCCAGGGATTAATGAGGAACCTGTGTGCCAATCCATTAACTTGGGTTCCAATGAAACACCCCAGATTATCAAAGTACACATCAGTATTACGGATATAGAGCTAAGAAATTGGAAAGAATTATTTCTAAATTATAAATCTGCTTTTGCTTGATCGTATGCGGATTTAAAAGGTATTCCTGCCGAAGTTTGTGAACATCGAATTACCTTAGAGGAAGATGCTACACCAGTTCGTCAAAGACAACACCGTCTTAATTCAAAATATTCTCTCATGGTCAAGGAAGAAATAGATAAACTATTAGATGTGGGCTTCATATATCCAATCCCGTATAGTGAATGGGTTTCACCAATTGTGATAGTACCGAAGAAAAATGGAAAAATCCGTATCTGTCAAGACTTCCATAAATTAAACGCGGCTACCAAGAAAGATTATTTTCCTTTATTTTTTACAGATAGTATACTAGATGCAGTAGCTGGGCATGAATGTTATTCCTTTTTGGACGGATTCTCGGATTATAATCAAATAAAAATTGCATAAGAAGATCAGTTGAAGACTACTTTTACTACAGTTGGGGCACATTTGCTTATAAAGTGATGCCATTTAGATTATGTAATGCCCCGGCCACATTTCAAAGGGTAATGACGCAAGCGTTTTAGGATTATTTACAATTGTCGATGGAAATATTTTTGGATGATTTTTGCACATTTAGTACAACAGCGAATCATTTGGAATGTCTTGGTAACTGTTTGGACCAATGTGATAAATATGGGATATCTTTGAATTCTGAGAAGTGTCAATTTGGCGTACCATCAGGAAAGCTTTTGGGACATATCGTTTTCGTGGCCGGTATTGCTACTGACCCAAATAAAGTTACTCGTATATTGGCTTTACCAAAGCCAGAAACAGTGTCTGGTGTTTGGAGTTTCGTCGGCCATGTCAGCTATTATAGGCGATTCATTCATTTATTTGCAGAAATATATCAACCGTTAACGAATCTCTTAAAGAAACTGCCACCGGATGGATCTAGGCCAATTTGGACTGAGGAATGTACAGTTGTGTTTGAGGAGTTAAATCAAAAATTGGTGTCAGCACCAGTACTTGTTGCACCTTGTTGGACAAAACCCTTTCATGTTTATGTTGATGCCTCGAATGTTGCTATTGGATCCGTGTTGAGCCAAAAAGATGAAAAGAGTTTGGATCATCCCATCTATTATGCTAGTCGACAATTCGTAGTTGCGGAACGAAATTATACTACAACTCAACAGAAAGCCTTGGGTATGATCTATTCTGTCCAGAAATTTCGACATTATTTGCTTGGTTACCCATTTGTATTTCATGTCGATCATGATGCTCTTAAGTATATGATTAATAAACCTCAATTGAGTGAACGCATCGCTCGATGGATGTTACTCCTTCAAGAATTTAATTTTATTATTAATATTTGACCAGAAAAGAAACATGCCAATGCAGATCATTTATCTCGATTGTCCAATATATTCGATAATGAACCTATCAATGATGCACTTCTTAATGCGGAAATATTTGCCGTCGATGTGATCACCCCAGAATATAGTGAATTGATCCAGTATCTGACATTTCAGACATTTCCACCTGCATTTAGTGAGAAACTTAAGAAACGCTTGATTTTGAAAAGTGCTCCGTATACGATGATTGGAGACGCTTTATATAAGTAGGGGAGAGACAAAATTCTACGCTGTTGTATTTTTCAAAGTGAAGTACGTACTATATTGGAAGGATGTCATTTGGATAGTTGTGGAGGGTATTTTGCCAGTGACAGCACTGCCCGCAAAGCTTTAATGGCGGGATATTGGTGGCCAACAATGTTCTCAAATGCACATCAATACGTCCGACGTTGTGATCCTTGTCAGCGTATTGGTAGACCTACAGAAACTTCTGCCATGCCGTTGGTACCAATTTTGGCACAAGCACCGTTTGAGAAATGGGATATTGATTTTGTTGGACCAATTGCACCAGCCTTGCGTAATGGACAGAAAAGATATATTTTGGTAGCGATGGATTACGTGACAAAATGTGCAGAGGCGATGGCAACAAAAATTGATAATGCTGATACCGTAGCCATGTTTTTATATGAGAACATTATCACTTGATTTGGGTGTCTCAAAGAATTGGTTAGTGATCGTGGAACCCATTTTATTAATTCTATAATTGTGGCTTTGACAGATAAATAAAAGATCAAGCATTGGAAAACAATCCCATATCATCTTTGGGCCAATGGGCAAACTGAAAAGACCAACGATATATTGTGTAAAATTTTAATGAAAACAGTGTCTGGTGTGGGAACGGACTGGGATACAAAATTGTTTGCAGCCTTGTGGGCATATCGTACTACGTATAAAGTAACTATCAATACCACACCATTCCAATTGGCGTACGGGCAAGATGCAATATTACCAATTGAATTGGAAGTTCAGAGTTTATGAATTGCATTGGATGAACATCTCAGTGACAAAGAATCCTTCCACCATAGGTTAGCACAATTGGAAAAAATAGATGAAGTTAGGGCTATGGC